>JAPMOQ010047785.1:2092463-2131202 GCA_026543055.1 Argiope trifasciata | reverse complement strand
AAGGGGTATATATATATATATATATATATATATATATATATATATATATATATATATATATACACTCGTGTAGATTTTACAAGCTGTTTAAATATAATACTAATTTATACGTGAAAAAATTTCTAAAGTTATTCTAATTGCTATATTTATTGTCAAATTTTATGACACGGTCACTGTAAAAATTGTGTAGAATCACCGAGACTCTACATTTATATTTCATGATTTTTTAGACAGAAAATATAGAATTATAGGGTTAATACTAATGCTGAAGCGTGCAGATATTTTAATTTAATTTATTGATTAAAAAAGTCGCTGTCGACCAGGCTGAGATTCTCAATTCCGCCAAGACATAACTTTAGTTCTTTTATGCTAGCAAATTAAACAGAAAAGCAAACAAACTGCTTAAGAGATTTCCTTTTAGATTTTGTCTGCCCAGAAATAACTTTTTTTTCTGCTCATTTTTTCCCCTCCAGTGTGCTTCATAGTTCAAAGCCAGCTGTTTCATCCAAACTCATTTTGACTCTCTGGTTTCATTTCGGAAGGACTTTTCTTTAATTTTAAAAACTGCCTCTATTGAATGACTTTTGAATTTTTTTTAGTTTTGTAGAATGAAGAGAAAGAATCCACAAAATACATTCAGAAGATGATTTTCACTTTTAAAGGTTTGAAATTTGATACAATATGCTTTTAATTTTTCTAGAGTATAAGTATGTCTAATCTAAAAAGCTGTATTCACGAATTTTCACACTTTTGTGGTTGTAGAATCCTTTAAATTAAGAGAAATATGCAATTTTTTACAGTTGGGCAGTATAAAGTATGTTCATTGTAAAGAAATCCCATCGAAATGGGAAACTCCTTGTTAAATAAAGCATTTTTTCACGGTGACATTTAAGGAAATATGAGTAAAAAATAATATTTTCTTATAAATGTGATATTTTCTAAATGACTTTATGAAAATGACAATACTGAATGGTGATAATATTTCCAATTCATTACTTGCCTTTCGTAATTTGTAAACACAATCCCACCAAATATCAGTCATGTAATTGGCTTAATGAAAATCAGCAGTGTAATGGTACAGTTTCAATGGATTTAAATCTTTTGAGATTTATGTACCGGGTATGGTATTGAACTTTTGATATTTGCACTTCTCAAAATAATTTCTCATTAAGTAGTATTTCCAACTTGTTTTAAAGTAAGATGTAATTCTAACAATAATCAAAGCAATAAAATTACATTTCTGAAGTAGCATTTATTTTTTTAAATTAACTTGATGTGTTTTTTTCAGTTTGATTTATTAACACATATTTTATACATGTTGTTATGTGATGAATATTAAGGCCTATTCATCTATGACTATAGATGGAAGTTCTATCTATATTAAAACACTGAGGACGTTTCTTCTCTAATCCTTCATCAGAAATAAAAATGGTATCTTTGCCTTCCAATGGACCAAACACAGATTATAGGAAGAACGCTATATCGCTTTGTCCTTTATGGCTATTGTCCTTTTGGAATTACCAATTATCTGACATTTTTTCCAGGAGTTATTTCCAGAAATGCTTGCAGGAATTTTATTGTAATCATGAATTTTCAGCTTCAGATATCATCTTTGCCCCGATATTGATTACTTTGTTGTATTCTTCTGAAATTTCATTTCAGTCAATTGGATGAGTTATCTGATGGCATAAAAAATAAATATTTTTTTGAAAAATTTCCCTCAATAGCCCAAATTCGAGAGTTGGCAATTTTTTCAATTTCATTTCCTTTTATTGCAATTGGAGGCGTTTGTTCCTACTGTAGTGTAGTTTTTTCTTCATTTCAAAGCAATAATAAAAAAGAAAAAAGTGCAGATATCCATATCATGAAAATTTCTAAGATTCCTTTTTTTAATATTTGTTGATTATTTTTTTATTTGGCATGAAAAAAGTCAAGAACAAGAAACACACACTCTAGTTGACTTCCTGAAGCATAATGCAAGCCTTTTTGTTTTGTTTTTTGATGAGTGCTCACCCAAAAAATGGCATAATCGAAAGAAGTAATCTGATGAAATATCAAAATGATGCCTTATAACGAAAATTACAAGTAGATATTTTCATCTATCAAAAGTTGTCATCCATACACACAAAAAATATTTGTCTGCCATTGTTTCATTGAGCACATTCGGAGATGTCCTGAATAAAACAATCATTTCTAATCCTAGAGGAATTATGAGATGATGTGATAAATCATCAAATCTGTCATACTTCTCTCATCTAATTTATGAGACTGGGAAAAATGCAGTCACTCACTTGGGACTGGGCAATATTATTTCTAATGGACTGAGAAAGTCTTTATTTTCGTATTCTGACCAAGATTTGATATCGGATCATTGAAGAATTTGACATAAAGCAAGACCCAAAACAAGTCAGAAAAGATTTCCTTTAGATTAAATAAACTTCAAAACGCCCAGATGAATAATTTTTGGTAGAGTAAATATAAGCTATTTTGGAAGTTCTGTTTTTAGATGATACGAATGTGACATAAAATGAGATTATTATAATCAGGATTATGAGGATTTCTTAATTTTATAAATTAACAAATCCAGAATTTTTTATTTCTGAAATTCAGACTCAAAATATTCAAACTTTGCTTATTTTCCATATCAATATAATTTAGTCTCGCTTTTATATAAATGATATTGGGAGGGAATATAGATCACTCTTGTGGATATGACGCCAAATAATAAATTTTATTAGGAATGAGCACATATTATTTTAATTATCATGATTTATATGAAAAAAGTGCAACATAATGTTGAGGTGATCGTACTCGGAATAAAATTGGAATTTTGAGATTAAAATATCCCATGGATTATGATGCACTCTTTTTATTTAAATCGTGATTATTTAAATAAAATATGTTTAAGATATAGTGTAAAAGCAAAATTTTAATGAATTTTTTATCAAATGCAAAATTTCCACATTTTTTATCCATCATAATATCTTTTTTAAATTTTACATTTTAGTAAATGTCTTATTAAAAATGTGTGTTATGACATGAATGTTATAGCTGTTGTTTGGACATAATGTTGAATATTCTAGAACATGTATCCTCTAGATATTATGCAGTACGCGAAATTTTATTTATCCTCAGTGAACGTTTTTTGGATCAGAAAACATATTTCAATACCTCATTAACCAAAACTTGAATGATAATTTAAATTTCGAACAAACAGAAATTTTAAGACAAATAGTTACTCCTTTTCTCCGTGGTGCAGACAATTTCCTCGCTTCAACAGTAGACTCTATTTGAATATTTTAAAAGTTAAGTGAAAATATTTGAAAATACCGAACTGCACATACTAAACTTTAAAATTTATTCTAAGAAAATATGAAATTTATGCAACCTTGATATTTTCAAAACTCTCAAGAAACTAAAAACAAAATGACTTAGGGAAATAAGGTAGCCCAAATTAAAATCTGAATAATATTTAAGAAGATTAATTTTGTTTTGATTATGGAATTGTTTAAATATACTTATTTACGTACTAATGTGTGTAAAATAAATATTTCAAATAATCTAAAATTAATAATTTATTTTTCCAAAATTTTCAAAGTATTTTGAAATGCAACTGTTTTTATTTTTGCTCTAAATTTTTGAATCTCAAAATTTTCAAAATTTTTCTTTAATCTAATCAATCTAATCTAATCTTTCTCTAATCAAAAATAAATCTCTAAAATTTTGATCATACATATATTTCGATTTCTAAAAGCATCTCACTGTACAAAGTTGTTTTTAAAATGCAATCTCAAAACTTTTAAATTGCTTGGAATCATGGCGGATATCAACATTAAAATTTAAGCTCTGTAATTCTTATAATTTACTTATAATTAATTCTTTATAACTCAATCTTTTCTAATTAATAATAATGGCATGAAAATTCAATGCTAAATCATTAATAACTTTCATGATTTTAAATCTGAAACAAAAAATATTACTTAGTAATTAATAAAAATGTGCCTTTTTCTATCATCTGAACTTCAAATAAAATTTTAATTCTAGTTAAAAAAGTAAATGGAACATTTAATCTTTTAAAATTATCAGTATTAGATTTTTAAAAGACTTGTGTATTTTAAATTTTACTTTCTTTCTGAGTTTAAATGATTTTACTGAGTATTTTATAAACATAAACAAATTAAAGTCCCGAAATTATTTAATTTTTAAGAAGAATTAAGAAGATTAATCATTTTCTTTCTCATTATTCGACAGAGAAAAATGAATATATCCTGGTATTTTTTTAAAAAATAAATTTGTATATGTTTTCAATTAACTGCCAAAAAAATTTAATTAACTTTTAATTTTAAAAACTTTTAATTAAGTTAAACTAATAGAAGTTTATTTAGTCATTGAAAAATACATAATCCTCCTTTAAACAAGCTTCATTTTCTAATAACAAAATATTTAGCATATTCCATTTTTTATTTAATTGGCAATAGCATTTTCTTTGAAATCTTTTATAATTTAAACAATTTTGATTAAAAATCCAAATTCTGAATATTTACAGAGTTTTGTAAAAATTCCGAAATAAAAAGATAAAAGTTTAATTTTATACCTGCAAACCAAACGAAATGAAATTACATAAATTTTTAATAAGCCTTAGCAATGAATTTAAAAGCAAATGCGAATATCAAACCCCAGCTGAAATGAACATCCTTCATAAATATTATATGGAGCATCAGAACATATTGTTTAAGGAACGAATCGATCGCTGGAACAGCTGAAAGGGCTGAAACATTCTTTATTAAATACTGACGACATGACTCGAGAATGGAAAAGCGACAAAAAGAACAGAATATTGGAATAATAACCAGCATAAAGAATTCTTATTAGCTAACATAGAAGTAAAGTCTCCCTTACATGAACCTTGAGCTTTATCTTAAGGAAATTCCCGTGTTAAACGTTTCGAAATTATCGTAGAAAAAAAAGAAAATTTGAAAATTTCCGCTATCAAAAAGAAAATACCTCTCTACTCATCTTTTATCGTTAAGGAAATATAAAACAGTCACGAAATTTCACCACTAAAAATAAGTTAAGGTTGGCATGGCAACCCGATATATATACAGTTTTCAGATCTAGTTAATATCAGAGGTTGTATAGTTTAAACTAAAAACAGTTAGTAGTTTTACCAAAATCAATAACGGGATTTATTGGAAAAAATTGCATATAAAAGATCTTACATTTTTTTCATTTGCAAAGTTAATAATCTGTGCATTTGAAGGACAAAATTTAGGATATATTTCAAACAAATCAGATTACGATGTTTTATATTTAACAAATATTCTTAATTACTTTTATACATGAAAGGCTAAAATTAATAAAACTTTATATAGACAGCTGAAAAGAATTTTATTATTATTTTTTCATACATTGTTTTAAGAGTGGAACAATATTATTATAGTTATTAAAATTATTACGCAAGGGATACAATTGCGTTTAATTATAGAATTTTTATAATTTTTATTTTTTTTATTAAGAGAAAAGAACAATTGTTTTATGTATATTTCCATTAGTTCTCAATGTATTTTTGGTCCTTCAAGCAAGCTATTTGGCTAACCTGCTTCGGAGAAAAAGTCAAATTCTTTCCAAAAGAATAGGAAAAAAAACCAAACGATCAAAATTGAATCTTCATAATTTCTTTTAGTTTAGCCTTTTTTAAGCAGCTAATGAGCATTAAATTTATGCTCAAATTTTGTTAAGAAAGTGGAGGTGTAAAATTATTCGAATGGAATGAAATTCATAAACAAATAAAAAATTAATGCATTTTTTTATTAAAGCGGCGAATTTGTGTATGACAAAATCTGAAATTAACACTAAGTTTTAGAATACTCTTTTACATACTTTTGACAAAACTGAATATGCATTTAAAAAATAAAAACAAGTTTTTTTTAAACAATTATTCAACAATTTTTTGCACATCTGAATTAGCTTTACCCCCTATCTTTCATTTAAAGCTTCATATAAAAACCATGGTGGTAATTTTCTGCAATAAAAATAAAAAATATCTATACTAATTTCAAATAAACTGCAGATTGAAAACACTGTTGGTTTACGCTTTCTTATTTATATTTTCTCAATAACAAGTTTTGAATCTGGAGTTTTTAAAATTTGAATCAAGCTAAAAAGTACAATTAAAAAATTTCGTGACCTTTAAATATGTTTAAAATATTTTTTTTCTGAAAATGGAACTGAAATCAAAACTGTCAAAGTAAACAAAAAAATAATCAAATATGGACTAAATAGCAGCCTTAGTTTCAGTATTCGCGGATAGATGGCGGAAATGAACAATACTTTAGAACTGAAGCACTGACATTTTTCAGTTAGCTCTTGTCGCGAGATTTTTCCAGGCTTCGGACAATTACCAGAATGTTCGAAGAATAATAAGTAACTCTTAATAACAGAATAATAATAACAGAATGCTAAGTAAACTCTTCTACTAAATAAAACGATTTAAAATAAAATCGATTAAAAACACGAAATGAATTTAAATTCAAAATAGTAGTGGATTTTTTTCATATTTCGCTTAAAAAGTGTAACTCTACATCCATTTGAACTAAAAATCCTTTACTGAATTTATAATATCGAAATATAATTAATTTGTTAATGAGGAAAAATGCTATGCAGTAGCAGATCTCAACAATTAATCTTTTAAATAATCTCAACAATTTAAAGATAGAAGAATATAAATTATTCTCATTTTTACATGTTAAGTGTGAAACAAAATAACATTTCTTTCCAACAGCGTAAGATGATCTTAAATATTGTTGTGTTGTCTTTACGATATTTCACATATTCAAAATATTGGACAATAACGTATTATCGCATATTATCTTGTGCTGGTAAGATCTTATTTAATATAATGAAACGGTTACATGAAAATTCCTGTATGTTTTTAACATTACAACTATTTCCGATTAAAAGTAAGCATCTTACTCGTTTTAGATAGAATTGTCTTACACAGGCATATTTCATAATTAATATGATAGATTTAATTTGAATATTTAATTATGCTTTCAATTGCTATTAATGTATCTAAAATTTGCTTTGAATTTAGAAAATGGAATTTATGATCCACATCTGGATGCAAATGATGGTTAGTATTGAAAAAGATAATTAATACAAATACTAATAATCAATACGTGTACAGTTTGTATAGTTTAATTTTTACCCTTCTTCCCGAAGGGAAATTTCTTCATTACGACAGTTGAAACTATTTATTTTTCTTCAAGTCAGTACATAATATAAATTGCTACATGAATCATTCATAAACAGTGAAAAATTTCATTATATACTAACCTCTAAAAGTATATAAGTTTACAATATAATTAAAAGACCCGGAAAATCTTTATGCTCTGCTTATAGTTTAGATTTATTATCTGCTAACATGAGGTGGCGCCACTTTTTGCTGCAAAGTTGGTTGATACTGTAGGAGAATGGCAATCTATTAGATTTTGGTACGTTCCCTGTTAGAAGTGCACGTCGTACTTGTAAAAGCATACTAGGAATCCCTGTCACTGATATGAAGCATTGTAGTATGTTTAAATTTTATTTAACCCTAGAGGTGATTTAAGGAGTTGAGTCTGGGCTTTGAGTAGGCCGATTAAATTCCTCAACACCTGTGGGATGAGCTGAAACTTTGAATACGATCTAAACCACAAAAATCCACATCAGTGACAAAGCTTTTGATTTTTTTTTTTTTTTACAAAGTTGATCAGCGATTCCTGAAGAAACATTCCAAATTACATTCCCCTTTCAGTAGCAGTAGTCATTTTCCGAAAATGTGGCGCAATCACATATTAATTGATAAATATATAAGATTAACGAACCCTACAGATGCTTACATTTTTATAATAATATTTTGAATTTAGTCTAATATTTGCATATATAATAATGAATGGAAAAATGAATTATTTTACAATTTTTTATTCCCAATTTTCAGCAATTTACTTTACATAAATTTTAAATGTAAGTCATATCACTGACTCATCGATCCACATCTACGACACGCGTACAAAGAAACTTAATGACCGGACAGCAGCTACAGCAACACTGATGGCTGTGTTTTAAGGGCCATCACCAGCCACGGTTCAACCCTTCCTTAAGGAAGTATTACCATTATCGATGAGAGGAGTCAGACCCTCACCGTTTCGTGTACCCTCTAGGATAGAAAGAACCAACCACCATGCTGGGAGCTTCTTGTCCACAATTACAATGTGCCCATAAGGGAGAGGTTGAAATTTTATATATAAAGGAGCACTCTTTACACTCTTAGCCTATTAATAAAATTGAGTAAAACTACTTGAGTAATCATGCTTAAGGAATATCATTTCGAGGACAACCCTTTGTCTACATTGATACCTCTTTAAATTTAACCCATTAACCGCTAGTGTTGCGTAAACGCAATAGTCAATATAAATAAATATTAAAAAATAACGATTAAACAAATTTTTGTATAAATTACAATTTTATGTTAAAGAATATCATTAATAACAAATCAGTGAAAAAATTGGCTTAAATAAATTATTTTACACCTAATAATCGATGCTTTTATTTTAAGCGTTTTTTTTGGGGGGGGGGGGCAAATTTCCAAATTCATTTTTTCTTAGAAAAAAAAATGGGGTTTGAATGTGAAATACACTAACCAAGATCACTCTTTCAGTACATTCCACAAAGCAAGTGTCCCTGTAAGGGAGGAGGGGAAAGTAAAAATAGGTGTTGCGTTCGCCCAACATCAGCGGAAAGAGGGCAGATTGTTATCCTTCTTGAAATATTTCATTTCAGTTCTGTGCCTCTTGTTGATAGCAACTTTTTTATCGGCTGTGGTTTTAAAATGAGGTAGAATAAGATATCTTACTTTAGAAGCAGCTTTGGAAGAAATTTCGAACAAAATTCCGAGGACGGAGATGCAGATGAGAGCCATATTGTTGTTGTACCTCCAGAAACAGCTGATGCTATTGATGAAGAAGGTAATGAAAATATTTTAAATAACGATTATGAATTTTACTTAGAGTTACTGCAGGGGAATTTGAAGTTCATGTAAAGAAGTTAGATCCTCCCAAAAGTTCTACTGAGGAAAAAAAAAAAAAAAAAAAAACGAAAAAAGGAAGAATTACAAAGCAGTTGACAAGCCTCAACAAAAAATGAAGTAAACGCTTCCAATAACAATAGATAAAACTCAAGAGGTGCTGTGATATACAAACCATTAGAAACAGAGATACTTTCAGAGATTCTGAAACAACAGTTTTCTTTTTGAGCCCCTAAACATTTAATATTAATAAAGGCGAAAAAAGATCAATGTTTTATAACCTTGAAATTTTAATATGCAAAATAAGATGTAGCTAGAATAATTTTGTTTCAATTTTAAAATCTGTTTTGTGGCAAAAAATGATGATTGGACGTAAAACTGTTTTATTTACAATTTGATAATATTAAATTATAATGTAAGGAAATTTATTTATAAGTTGATAAACCAAGAATTTCTCTGTCTACTCTTACAGAACTTTAAAGCGAAAATTATTGTTAAATAATAATTTAATAAGATTAAATAATAATGAGAGAAAATAAAATTTCATGCTTGCTAAACATAAATTTTACACTATAACCGAAGCATAAATTGTCTTTAATGCATTGCATTTTTATGATTGATCTCTGCTCTCAATCAATTTAGAAAATGAAGCATACATATTACAAGAGGCCTTGACATAAAATGAAAGAGCTTATTCTTTGACTAAAATAAATAACTGTTTATTCTGTAAATATAGAAAATATATATATGAAATAAAGTAGGCAATTAAAGGTTAACAATTATGAAACAGTTCTTTATCAAAGAAAAAAATGTCAACATTATGAAGCAGTATTTAATAATTTATTCAATAGATGGCGCCATGAATCAAAAATAAGATTTCTAGAACTCTGAGAGAGATCATTTACTACTATTGATTAACAAAAAAAATTTATTCGCCTTTTCATTCATCCTACTAAATTTTTCTAATATAAATACATGCGCTCATTTTGACAATTGTTTTTTTTAAGAAAAAAGTCAAATGTATACCTGAAAAGATTGATTTGTGTTTGGAATTCTGTAATGCATTCAGAGTCCAGTATCTTAATATGCAGCAATCATAATTGAACTTTGACTTAAATTTTGAAAAAGAGCTTACGATTCCTTATCATCGTAATGTGGCAGAAATAATTTTTGTATTTAAACTTGAAATACATGCAAAAATGAAGAAGTTAGAAATTGTTTGCTCAGTGTATTTTATTACCCTTCTTGCCCTAGAAGCACTCATAAATTGTTCAGTACTTTATGATATAGAACAATATTCGCTGTTACATGTAATACTGCTGAATATTGAATAAAGTGATTGCACAAAATTCTGTACAAAATTGGGTTATTAAACCTGGGCTATAAAAGGATTATGTTTCATCATTGTTTAATTTAGTCAGCGTCTCGTTTTTAAGCAATCTACTGCTATTTCGGAAGAGTCTTCGTAATTTTGAACAGCGGCCAGATGATCACAATGGCATATAAGCTGGCAATCCCTCTTCCAACTTCTACACCATACCAGCGGAAAGGAGTTTCGCCCCAATATATTTAGCATGAACCAGATGCTCTTACACAATGTTTCTTCAATGGAATCGAGGTACAATCTTCCGAATTATCACAATTGGAACAGTAAAAAATCCATTCTTCATACAAAACTTTCACCATCAGAGGCGATTTTTTAAGTAAGGTCAGACATTTAAAAAAAAAACACCTTAAGTTATTTCCATTTTTTCAACAATATGGAAACAGTTCAACATTATTTTCAACAATTTTGTTCTGCATGGCGACCGATATTTCAATTAATTTTGATTAAAATTAAATCTGAATTAAAGGATGAATTGACTTCGTCAGGATACATTCTATAAATATTTGGTGAAAGTCTATCTTTAAGTCCTAAGTGATGGACTAGATGTTATTGAGCAAGAACTGCTAAAAGAATACGCATTTATAAAAGAGCCTAAAAAGTTAATTTTGAACAAGTTTTTAAGCATTCCAATTAATGCATTACTCGACTATTATTAAAAATTAAATGAAAGCAATATATGTGTTATTATTTTCTGACTAAGCTCTTTTAATAATCTTTCGTGATCTCTATATTATCACTAAAAATTGCAACAAAAGTGTCTCTGAAATGCAGGTCATTGGTATGGAAAAATGGTTTAAGACGATAAATTTGCTTTTCAAAATCTTAGCAAATTTGATATTTAGAAGCATAGAACTTTGTGTCATTGATCTGTTTTCGTTATGGAGAATGTTTAAAATATAACTTTTTTTTTTATTTTTTACTCCTTAAACAGAAATCAAAGTAATTTCTTACATTTAGATTCTCATAATATTTTGCGATTGGAAGTCTAATTGCAATAATTAAGGGGGGAATGCTTGTTCCGCCCTTTGAGAATGTCCAATGTAAATTGATTAGGAAAAAATTATGTTAAAAATAGAATGACTAGTTACACGCAGTTTAGAAATCAACGATAAATCTATGTTCATTCTTTTAAAACGGGTTTAAAATAATTATATGTTTAGTAATGAAAAATCGTTGTTCCTGGTGTAGATTGTTGCTTAAAATCATATTGTAGATGTTTTTTTGCATTACAGAATACTTAGAATTCATAATGAAAACTTTTTTAGATTCATGTGTCTAAGCATTTGGATATGTTCATTTCTCCTTCCACGCCTTAAGTAAGTTAATGTTTCTAATTAAGAAACTTATGACTTTTACATCGTCTCTTATTCTACCCTTACATTTCATCTACCTTGCAATATTACCATAACAGTACCAAAGCAACATTTACAATTTTGTTATACTCATTCTAAAGCTCTCCCAACTGAGCTATTTCGGAGCGAATTTTGTTAAACTAACGTCCCGTTTTATAGTAACACTGGGACTATTTTAGGTCGGAAATCGTACCTTTCAACCATGGTCAGATGACAAGGACTTCATCTGAGTAGCCACCCTCTCACCAAGCTTCCGCATCATATCAGAGAAAAGAACACCCAACGGATTTAAAGTGCACCGCAACATTTACACAGACAGTGTAAAAGGTCTATTTAAAAACTGCTTATTTGCTATTTCCAAAGGCTATTTGCAGAATTGAAAAATTGCAAGCAATAAAAAAATACATTAAACTTTCAAACAATCAGAGATGTTGTATTTAAGTTATACCTTTTTATTATAAGTATACTAGGATTATTGTAACTTCATTCTCTACATACTGTTAATAGGTATTCTTTCAGATACTTAAAACCAAGTTTTCCTTTGTATTCTTAAATAAAGACGAAACATGATGAAAATAATCCGACCTTATAATTTTAAATAAGTTAAAATATGTTGCAAATGGGTTTATTTTGGTTGAACTTGCATAGAAATATTCATTTGAAAAAAAAATTTAAAAAAACTGATGATGCTATACCATATTTAATTGAAATTGATTCACGACTTGAAGAAAAATAATTTAATTTTCTCAAAATTCATAAAATTTGGAAATTCGTCAGCAAATAGGTTTTTAATCGCATGAGATAATAATGAAAGAAAATATAAATTACAAAAATCCGAGATTCTGTTATTCTACAATAAATGATAAATAAATTATTCCTGATATTCCTCATTTTTTATATTCTTTCAGCTTCTCTACTTGCATCGATTTTAGCGTTTAAAACATAAATGACACATTGATTTTACAAGGAGTTCGATATAAAATCGAAAAAAAATATTTTTTTGCCAAAATACATATTCAAAAAATTTAAACGAACTAATGTATTGTATGTTGTTTTAGAAATTCAATTGAAGAACTCTCCTATATACAGCAGTGAGGTTTAAGAAAATAAAGCATTTAGAAGTCAATAAATAAATAAGTATTTTATAAGTTAGTCATTAGATGGCGACACGAAATAAAAATAAATTTCCCTGGATCATCAATATTTCTGATATCTGAACGTTTCATCGGGCCAGAAATTATGGCATTCGATCTTTCTGACTTGCAATCTAAAGAAAAAAAGGTAACTATTTGAATTAAAAAAAACCTATACATTAAATCCAAACTGTTTTTCTTTTGCAAAACCTTTAAATGATAAGAACCCTATAAATACTTTCGTTTCCGCTAAATCGTTATATCTACATTAAAAATTTCGTTTGTCAATTTTTGTAAAGACAAATTCAATGTATGCTATTGGAATATTTGTGGAAAAATTAGTAACAACACTTAGATATTATTCTAGCCACGATTTTTTAAGAAAAAATTAGGATTTCTATTTTATTAAAGCACTTTTTAAAATTAAAACAGATAGTTTTCCTTCTTATTTTATGTTGCTTTATAAAGTTCATTGACCGCTTTAGATTTATGATATTTAAATAGCTTTTTGATTATCCCAAAGAACAGTCCATGTATAATAGATACATTTAAAGAAATATCAAAAATGTGTGTAACATGTATTGAATTGATACCGGATTTGAATTTTACTTTTTCCACGAACTGATTAAAAGATTTTTTGTATGATTACTGCATCTTCTTGATGGACTTCTACTATAATTTAGGATAAATATGAACTACAGATAATGGGTTGATATAATTTATTTCCTAATTATCTTCTTAATTCAACAATATTTTAATTTCATGATTACTTTTATTCGTCTTTTTATTCTTCTGTTTATTGAGTATGAGGGTTGAAAGATGATACTTCTATCCGTAAATTGCCATAATAAAATATTGTAGTAATAAAATGAAGATTTCATTTCTACATTTTTGTACATTTCTTTACATTTATTTTTCCATTTTTGAAGTTCCTCGAACGAAACTCTGAAATTATCTCTTTGCATTTTGGTCATGCTAAGAAATAGATTCATCCTCTTAGATAACTCTACATTCGTAGAACTCCATTCGAAATGGCGATACTTTCAGGGATTTTAAAACATAAGAAATTTTCCAATAAAGGTCTGAATCTGTATCCTTAAAGAAAATGAAATAAGATCAAGAATTTTTCCCCATTATTTAAATTTGAAATGAAATCATCTCTGTAAATACTATAAAATTTCATAAATTTCATTAAAAGCTTACAATATATAAAAGCGCCTCAATCAGGAATTTAAAAAACCCCGCTGAATCTTTATATCTTGATTGTGCTTAAAGGATTATCTATGGTTAAATATCTAGTGTTGAATTTTAGTAGCAACAAAGAAAGTGATTTGAATAACAATTCAACAATAAAGTTATTTTTTGTAAAATGAGTTCAAATATTTTTTTAAAAATTGATTAATAGCAGTAGAGAAATATGCGAAAAAATAAATTGGTTTCTTTGTAAAGATACTTTAAAAAAACTTTCCGGATTATGCGTACGGAAAGCATTTCAACGTACACATATCCGCAAAAGTTATTTTGGAAAAAAATCCATTTTTTGCACACTTTTTATTATTTAAAACTATATTTGAAAATTTAAAAAAATAATAATCCTCCATAAAGCACATTCTTATCCTCCAAAGTATATATGTTCATCATATCTATAGGCCATGAGCTTTTTTAATAAACCGTAATAAACATAAGAAGTCATACAAAATAAAACATTTAAGTTGTAAATACAGTAATAAATATTAAGAATCACAATATTAAGAGCAGTGAACAATGACGATAAAACTTTGTAAGGAGCAAAGAATGTTAATGCACAAAAAGTCCAAGTTCAATTTATTTTAGTCACACTATATAATTACATTTATTTAGTTCCCATTCCAAAGCAACATTAGGACTATTTTGGGACCGACCTCGTCATATTGAAGCACAGTTAGAAACTGAGGAAGACACCTCACCTGGCATTCCCTTTCCAAACTTCCACACCACTCCAGGGCCTGACAGATTTATCATGTCCCAGAACCACTCGCATGACGGTTCTTTGGTGGAATCGGGTCTCGAAACTGAAGCCCTCCGGTTCCGCAGCAGAGGGCTAATCACCAGGCCACTTCGGCTCTATGAAAAGACCGATAATTTCTAACTTTGCATAATTTTATTAAGTGCAATAAGTAATTAACAAAATTATTAAAAATCATATAACGATGCATAATATAAATTTTTAACAATGAAACAGCATAGTTAACCATGCCTATTCCTAAGAATACAGAATATCAAATCAGAATCAGACAAAAAAAAAATAGCGATAACAAAGACAATGAGAGAGTGCATAAGTCGATTCTAAAAAGATTGGAATTCCGACAGTAAAACGTTTGGATAATACAACAGCATGTTCAACAATACAACAATCTACAGTTGGAAAAACAACATTCGGTGTGTTGAAGTTAGGCTGAACATTAACTGAGTTAAGCCTATGTTTAGAAAATCCTACCACCAAGCAAACAAGTTGTTTGAAAAGAAAAGAAAAGTAATAACGCCGACTTGTAACTAAGAAGTTTGCAAAGATTTCTTTTTTCCCTTTTTATACCTAACACACAAGGTGTACATTTGTAAATTTGACAGTACTGTTCTGAGCTTGTGACTTCATGCAAAAACCTGGATATTAAAGTTGAAACTAGATTGAACACAGCTTTGACTTCTGTATATTTTTAACTTTACAAAATTTTACCACAGAAATGAAACTTTAACTTTGTATCCGAACTGAAAACATAAATTATAGGAATATCTTCGTCATATATTACTGCATACATTTAGTTTTTAAGCTTGAAATAACTATGTATTATTTCACTATTATCCAAATGGATAACAGCTCCATAATACAACTGGGTAGACACATAATGTCAATTAAAATAAAATAAAAAAATCTTTCTTCGAATTATACTCAAAAATTCGTAATATTTTAAATATGTTTTTTGAAATTTTTTTGAGATTACTACAGTTTTTTACCCGTTCTTTCTTTATCATAAGCAATCACATTTATTCTGCCTTAGGTTTAATGATCGAAATAATTTTTCATCGTTTTCGAATAACAAAATATTAATTTTCTTATTTCGGAAATTAATATATTCTATATTAATTGTTATAATATTATATTATAATAATAATAATAGTTATAATATAATATTATAACTATTGCTACTTACGCAATTCCTTTGAATACAATGACATATTTGAAGTCTAAATTGAACTGCTTTTGAAATTAAGATATTTTAACATGTAAAAATATCTTAATTTTAAAATGTAGAAATCTCTTAGAGAAAAGAATCTTAAAATGTAACAATCCCTTCGAAACGATTTAATATATCATATGTCCCTTATATAAATATAGAAATTAAAATAGCAATGCATTTCCGAAAAGAAAAGTTCATCTGAATAATAGTTAGAATGCTAGCATTAGATAAAAAAAATTGATTCCTAATTCAGAGAGCTAAATACCATGTTAAAATCAAATCATTACTTAAAATCATAGCTAATTTTGCAAAAAAATGAATCGTAAACTAAACTCTTGCTTATATATTTCATTAAGAATTATCAAGATATGTTCAAAGAGCCTTCTATAGTAGTATTACGACTATTACGTTCTGAAATTATACTTTCTCTAAAGAGAAGTAAACAAAGTGTATCAATTATTTTGTATTAATGGTCAAAAAATTTGACCTTTAAACTTTGGCTGAAACACATTTTTGCATATATGTCTGCCAGAACATCTATTATCCGTTTTATCTATCTGAGCATTAATGCATAAACTCATTGAGATCGACACATGGATTTTGGTAAGTAGTCTTTAAACAAGATCTGTAAAATTATATCAAATTTTGAAAACAAATATTAAACATAAAGCTATCTGTTTGGGGGGGGGGGTGTTGGATTAATGAATACAGTAGTTGCAAATCATAAAGAATTAGATAAGTAAAATTTAGTATATATACTAGCTGACATCCGGCGCGTTGCTGCGGCAGAAGAAATAGTTTTGGAAATATAGTTTGAAATTTAAAACAATTGTCTTGTTTCATTAGGAATAACAGAAATAATAACATTTATTTTCGTATCAAAAATGAATACATGCATTGAAATTGAATGATATATAAAAGAGAAGCATAAATAATATTCATTCACTTTTTTTTTAAACTTTATTATTCAACATTTGAGGTTAGGCAATATTTTTTTCAGTCTTCAGCAGAAACAAATAAATTTCTTGAATTTCTGACTCGTAAGTATAGGGCATACAACAGATTATTTAAAAAACATGTATTTATTAAGTTCAGTCCGCACATTTGAAGTGACTGATCTGGCGCCTTGTTGATGATCATTGAGAATGCAAGTCGAATGGGGAACTGCAGTCATTTGAAATCAAAAGTAATTTTGGTGGGAGTAATGGGAAACGTTTGATGAGAGCAAATTTTTTCCAATCGACGTTTTTTTAAGGATAGTTGTCACACTTCTTGCCTCATATTGGTCTTTTGATTCTGATACTCGGGATAGCATGTAACATTGTCTTTCGCTTTTTATCTCATGTTGACCTTGAGACTTCGAAACAGGTGAATTTACAATTTGTAAACGATCTGTTTTGCTGTCTTGTCATTCCTCGTTTGTTTTGAGAAGCACGAATTCGCGTATTTCTAGAGATGTTGCACTATTAGACCTATTAAATGACGAACTTTTGGGAACAAATTTTTTTATCGAAGCAATCAACACGATATAAATTTGTATAATCGAAATATCATTTGTAGATTCATTCAATAAATGACAAAATTCTGTTTGCAGTGGAAAATTTCCATGATATATAACTTGCCTTGAAAGGCATCGATAATAATTTTATTTTGTATATGTGAGATCATCTCTGAATAAAATGTGTTGTTTGTTGCAGACAAAATAGTGAGCACGCTGAATAACAACATTCTGTGTAGAAGAATATTTATTAAGGAGAAGAAACACATAAGCTATTTCACAAAGTATTTTTGAGTTCATTTTCCTCATATTGACTGAAAGAAATCATAATAATTTTAATTTGTCTGATATATGGGTGATATTTGTCTGATATATGTTAGTTTGACAATAATTGTTACTTAATAGATGCGGTAAATAGATCCAAAAATATTTTTTATGTATTTATTACATAATTTTACTATGCCTTTAACCTATCCGTAAGTACTAGTAATAAGTATTCAAATTTTCATCGCCATCCGATGAGCAGTACGCCAGTGCATAAGACACTTTTAGACACACATTCATTTTTATTTATACTAATTTAGTGTATGTGTTACTGTATCAAGTTTAACTAGACCGACAAAAATTGGATCTTCTACCAGTCTGCGTTATTGCACTTATGTAAACGCGAAATCAAAACGCAACCACTGGGGTAAATAAAATTTAAATACCTTTATCATGTAGCTTTTATAACTTTTTAAGACAAGCTCAGTTTAGTTATATTAACGTCCCGTTTTTACAAAAACACTAGGGATATTTGGGGACGGACCTCTTAATTTTGAACCTCCGCCAGATGCCGGCGACAATGTCTGAACTGCCCCCCCCCCATCAAAACTTCCAAACACCACCAGTGGGATATTTTTAATCAGATACATCAAGAACTATCTCTACTTTCTTATGCTTGCAAAAGATACTAAATCAAAATTTTAACGACTATGGTAGTTGAAATTTAATAATATAGTTTTCATCATCCAGTTTTGTTTCAAATTTTCCTTTCGTTTAGTCGATAAAAAAGAGAATAAAATTGCACGTTTACTTTTCTCTGTTATATTACGAAGCACAATAAAATTATGCTCAACACTTTGAAAATAAAAATAAAGCGATTATTATATGTGAGATGCTTGTCATGCCCAAGGATATTAATTTTATGCAGGGGAGAAAGAATAATACCTTTAACCCCTTCCGATAAGATTTAGCAACAACAAAAAATTTGCATGAAATAATCATTTAAATTTTATTAAAAAACTTGTTTATTTTTATAGTTCTTACATATTATTGCCTAAAATTACATTCTTGATTTGGATATAGTTTTAAAGTTCATATTCAACAAATTAATTTAAATTCTTCAAAACCATCTGAAAACTAGATTTTAGGATCTGTGTTTTTATAAAATCAGAGTCTTTATGTTAGACATTCCTGTTACTTACTCTATTTCTAGCACAATATGAATTTCCCTCTAAATTCATCTTTCTTGTGTTGTGTCTACAACTTCAGAAATTTGTTAGAATTACTCATTCGTCACTCTAGCTCGTTTTCGTCTTTTTGGTAACATTCCACTATCGTTAATTTCATTATCAGTATCAGGTAAATGTAAATCAGTATCAGGAAAATGTAGATCAGTATCAGGTGCATTAGCAGTAATTTTAAATCGGTATCAGGTTAAGGTAAATCAGTATCAGGATCATTATCAATGATTTCAAATCAATATCAGGTGAAGGCAAATCAGTATCAGGCTCATTATCAGTAATTTCAAATCAGTATCATGTAAAAGTGTATCAGCCACAGGTTCATTATCAAACACGAATGAATATAAATTTATAAATTTTAGTCCTTTATAATTTATAAAGGATCAAAGGTCCCATAATTTTAGTCCTATGATAAATGTAGCTCATCATAGTGTTATGGCTTGAAAAACCATTGATGAGCAATACTCGTTATTTTATAGGAAGTGGTTGATACAGATTATGCGAGAAAGTTTCAGAGAGACCATTTCAGATTTCTCTTTTCTGTTCTTTAAAAAATAAAAATCAGTCCTTTACTTACTCTTTAGCTTTAAACATCTTAGTGAGAGTGATGAACGAAAAAATGATTTTCCGGAAAAAAAAAAACATAATGCTAAAAATGCTCATTTGTAACAGAAAACGCCATACTAATTAATTATTCACGATTCAGTATAAAGATTACGCATTATTTCCCGCATTACTGCTGTAACGCTTTGAAAGGCTGCATATGTGCGTGTCTCAGATTCATCAGCGTTGGCAGCGGTGGAACGAGCACCCGCTTTAATGAATATTTTTAACTCTGTAAAACTTAAATTTTAAAATATTATTTTTGATTTCTGATGAACAAGTTTGAAATTTTTTTTTCTTTTAATTAGCCTGCAAAACTGGAATATTCATTTATGTAAAGTTCAAGTTATTAAAAAAATCACTCATTATGAAAAAGCAATCATGTACCAGAAAATAATATTTTTTTTATCAATTTGTTAAATATTTGCAGCGATATTTTATCCCCTCCCAAAGATTTACTCCATGTTTTACCTGGATAACCCATCAGTAAACTCATCAAAGAATTTCAATTCATCCCCCTCCCGAGGAAGACAGATTGCTCGTATCAATTCCTCTCAAAATTACACTAGTTAAATATGTAGCAATATATATGGAATGATTATTCTTATTGCAGTTCCATTGCTGATTTCTAAGCAGCTTGAAGAGCCATAGTGGTCAGGTGGGAAGGTCTCGGCTTCGGAACCGGAGAATATCAGGTTAGAGACCGGATCCAACCGAAAAACCGTCATGTAAGTGAGACTGGTGAATGTTAAATCCGTCGAGGCCAAACGTCCTCCCTCTGGTGTGGTATGGAAGTTCGGAAAAGTTGTGCCAGCTCAGGTGTGGTGCTCGTTATATGATACTGATTCAAAATTAAGAGATCCGTCCTCAAATAATTTTACTTTAAAAAAAAAAACGAAACGTTAATATAACTAAAACTAAACCCTGAAGAATACATATTGTACCAATCTGAAAAATGTTTTAAATGACTAGAAGAATAGTATTTTATGTTGTTTGAATCAATAAATATCACCGTGAAAAAATTACGAATTTTAATTCATTTTTCAACAATTCTCCACTAATATCAATGATATTTAGTAAAATAGTTTTGGCACTAAACTATTTTCAGAAGAAAAAAAATCTGCTATTAAAACTGATAGACTCATAAAATATTGAAAGTCACTATGTTAGATTAATTTTACAAATAAATTCAAAGTCTGGAAAGAGATATTAGGGATCGCTCGCAAATTCAAATTATAAATTGTTAATTTCTCAAATGTTTCTTCAAATACATATTTATACGATCCCTGTTTATGTTAAATAACTATAACTCTGTTAATTTTTGTCATAAAACCGATCAGATTTATCACAGTTTGTTTTAAAGTGCCAACAATTATTTTACTGAATATGACTGATAGACCAGATGGTTATAAAAGGTTAGAATCCATAATTTTTTTTCAAAAATATTATCATTGTCTCAAACAACTTAAAAAAAGTTTCTGCAGAATATTTAAAGCTTTCTATGAACTGGAACTGCAAAACTATCTCTAACAATTTTGAAATAAGCTGTTGGGTCACAATTTTTCTTTATTAATTCTAAACTATAAACTTTTAAACGAGATATGGTTTGCGTTTTAGAAGTCATAATCGGGAAATATATGCAAAACTTTTTGGTATTTTGAGCCATTCGGACTACTATATTTGGTTGACTTGCTGAAAAAAAACCTTGCTGAATTCGATTAAAAAAATTCAATTTTCACAAGCATAAAATAAATTAGATTAAATATAAGCTTATAAAAATAACCCGATCAATTACGTTCAATAAAAAAAGTGTCTGGGATGGATTTTCGCTTAAAAGTTTTCTTTTTCAAACTTAAAATATAAATATCAGTTTCGATGTATAATTTTTTATGCGATAAAAAAGTCAATGTTTAAAAAAAAATTTAAGAGGGTTTCAATTTACAATTGGAGCAATTTTATTTAAATTCATGTGAAAGGTTTTATTAATTTCTTGGAAACCATTAATAAACGCTCTATAACCATAGAAAAAAAGAAAGAAAAATTAGGCATTAAATTTATTGGAAACAATCTTCAGAAATTTTGTCTCCCATTTCAAAGATTGGTTTGTAATTGCTAATGATTAAGTAAGAAATATGCTATTTCAAATAATGATTATATGAACACGATTATTTGATTGATAAACTGATAATTTTTGAGGGATTATGTTAAATATTTTCAATATTTACTTTTATTTTGTATAATTTTCGAAACCATGGGAGAATATCATTAGTCTTTGCTTAAACTGAAAAGGAAGGAAATTTGCAGGCCCAGGTGGTCTGGTGGTTTGGTTTCGGCTTCGGAACCGGAAGGTCTCAGGTTTGAGACCTGAAGAAGTGCCGTGACAGCGGGTCTGAATCGCGTCAAATTGTTACTTTTAAAAGGAGCGTTAATATAACTAAACTAAATTTAAAATTAAACAAAGTGTCTACTTAGTGCTACATTATTATCATTGTTGCGAATGAAATGAAAATATTTTTCACTGGGTCATCAAATATATATAATCGCTTGATTTTCTTCTATTTTTCAAAGCTAAAGAAGGTACATGTTTAATATCTATGCATTTTGCATGGCGAATAAAAATGAAAATAATGTTCAACGCTAAATATAGAATGCAGATTAATCGAATATTTACGCATTTAATATTGATTTCATGGAAATGGTGCCCATTAGAAGAATTCATATACACAATAATCAGATCACATGTAAGACAATTAAAATAATTCTAAAAGTCATAATCAGACATTAACAATTTTAAGGTCCTCTCTTATTTTTAACTTTTAATAATAATTTAATGTCTAATAATAATGAAAAAATAATGTCTAATTAATAATGAAATAATGTCTTACTTTTAATATCTAAATGTAATGAACAGTATCATGAACATAAAATTACGATCCAGCAATTTAAAGAAAATGAAATAGAACCAATATCTTCAGAGAACAACTAAGCGGTCATCATTAGTTTACTTACATCATTAGTCACATGTTAGTTTGTTTTATTTATTTATATGAAAATACTGAAATGTATGTTTTCATGCAATGAACTTCCATAAGCCATGGAAATAAATTTTACTGTTTACGTAGAGGAAGCATTGGAATTACTTTTCGAGTTCAAAATGTATATAAATATAAATATTTTTATATTATTCTTGAACTCAGTCAATTTCAATATATTATTATAATAAACAGTTATGAATTGTATATTCGTTTTCATTGATTGTATGTTTATTTGATACTCGATTGATGCATGATAAATATAGGCCAAAGAGCCGAAATGATAAGAAGATTGTCGCCCTTTATCATATTTGCATTGAAGCCCGAAAGCACCGTTAAAATTAGAAACAATTACTGTTATTGACGCTATTTACCCTTTTTGAAATTTAATTAAAAACTGGAAATCATAGACAGCCTGAGTATATTTCAGATTATTTTCAGGAAATCTGTTGGCAATAGATTCACGCATTTTTAAACGTTTTAGAGATGCTTCAACTGCAGTAACACATCGACAAAGGCTTAAAATTACAATTCCGATCATCCCCAAACTCTCAACCTTTAGATACCTTTTAATTTTTTAAAAAAATATATATACTTTAATCAATTTATAACTCATTAAAGTATATAATTTTTTTTTACTTTTAAAATTATATACTTAAATTATATACATCGTTTTAAAATTTATTTTAAAACGATGAGCCGAATTATTGTGACTACATTTTCCATAGATATTTGGAATATTTGTTTAAAACTGACATAACGTATACTAAAAATTATTTGATTCACGTTGGCCTGTATCATGTATAATTAACACAAGAAAATGATTTGTAATGTTTGTGGAGGACGTTTTGGCAACACGGTGGATATAAAGCTCAGTGTATAATTTTTTGAATATAAGGAATAATGAAATTTTAAAACATAAAGTTTAATGAATGGTTAACGCAAATATTTTTGTATTCAGAATATACTCGCAATTGGAAATTTTTCTATAAATTTTTTTTTCAATTTGTTAAATAATTAGATTTCAAAATTCTCTCACTTTCTTTCAAGAGAAAAAAAAACAACCCACGAATGCTTTTTTTTCCTCTCATATGATATTTTTTATCATAATTTACACTAATCTCAACTTGTAGACTTTCCTAAACTTGAAAAATTTGGATGCGTGTTTAGATTTAGGATTTATTAAATGTAGTGCATCGCAAGAAATATTAACAATGAAACTATAAATTATGAAATAATAGAAATGACATCAGCGTATATTTATAAAGTGTGACAGTAGAAAGAAAATTGTTTATATTAATTGTTTATTATAATAATTTTATATTAATATAAAATTGAAATATTAACAATGAAACTATAAATTATGAAATAATAAAAATGACATCAGCGTATATTTATAAAGTGTGACAGTAGAAAGAAAATTGTTTTCTTGGTAAAAACTCTATGCCAATATTGATTTGTCCACGCTTAGGTTTTGAATAGTCAATAGCGTGAAAAATAATAATTTTTTATGGAAAATAAGATGGTATAAATATTATTTTGCAACTTAAACTACAAATGAAAAATTCAATCAAAATGTTGGATTTTCAAATATTATTTTGATTTAAGTTGCTTGAGGTTGCAGTACACGAAACAATTATTATGCAAATGAATTAAAAACATATTCATTTTATAAATTAGATATTAGAAATTAGATTAAAAAATCGGTTATTTATGGAAAAGCCTGAAACAATTTTAACTAATCAAGTAAAATATAATAACTGATTATCTTGAAAATATATCGTGCTATACTTCGAAAAAAATTGAGCAATTTAGTAGAAATGCTGAAAAAAATCCGACAGAAATAGCAAAATAGACGAAATTAGATGAAGAAAATGCAGTATTTGTCATATGAATTTGCAGTACAGATCGAATACAATATTAAAGAATCGAGATGTCCAAAAATATTTTCATAATTACTTCCTAAAGTTCAAAATAATTTCAAAAATTTTTAGTAAAAAGAATTTTTTTCCGTTATTATTTATATCTTATAATCGGAAACTTTTAAAACATTCCAATATCCTTCAAATGTTAGCCAAAAACATTCAAATTAACTATATACAAAATAGTAATTTTTTTCTAAAATTGAAATAAGTAGTATATTTTATTATATTAACGCATATGAATCTGTTATTCTAATAACATTATAGTGTGTTAGCATAATAACGTTATAGTGTGTTTGTATAATAACATTATAGTGCGTTAGTATATTAAGACAGTAGATTTTAACAACGATTTTAATATATGCACCATAAATACAAATGACTGCAATACTTAAAAGTAAATAAATAAATAAATAAATATAAAAATGTGTTGTTGTTGTTTTCTTGTCGTCACTCCCAGTAGGATATCTTTTTATATATGCATCGAAAAATGTTCATTTTCAGCCAAAAGATGAAAATGAGTTATTCATAGTAAACTGATAGTTTGCATTTTTTTTATTGAAACATTTATAAAATCCCCGTTCACTACAAAGTATCACGCGAGACTTACATAATTAAGTATGTAACACATAACAAAAATAAAAGAAGGAAATTTAAGTTATGAAGGGTTACTAATATCAATAATAAATTTACATAAATTTTTAAAAGCACTTCTGGTGGAAACAAGTTGATGAAAATCATGAAACCAATTTATATTAATGCCCTTGAGAGCCAGTCATAATAGTTTAAAATTGTCCATGAAAATGTTAAATGTCTTGACACTACATTTAAATAAACTTCACTTCAGTCACTCTTGACATAAAACTAGTAATAGGCTACATAAAAGGGCAATTCAAGGGAATTCTTATTTAATTGCTCTTATTATATATTTTTACCATATAAATCTTATATATTCTATATCATACTGATGATTTGTGGGATGAAAAATTCACGTCTTGATAGTATAAAAATAATATAAAGCACACTTTTCAACAAATAAGAGTAAACGAAATCATTTTTGCCATTTTTTTAAAAATACTGAATAACTTGAAATAACTTTTAGTCACAATTTTATAACCTTGCATTGTGATATCATATACAATACAAAAAGATATCCAAGACTCATTAGAAAAAAAAAAAAGAAAAAAAAAAACGCTTTATTCCTTTACCAACGATTGTGTATTCAAATAATTAAATGAATTGCATGTTTCTTACAGGACAATTCTTTTAATTTGCCTATAATTTGCTTGGAAATCTACAATTATCTCGAGTATCAATTTATATATATATATATATATATATATATATATATATATATATATATATATATATATATCACAATTCTTTAGTCATTTTCTTATTTATTTTTCCATGTAATAAATAATGCCACAAAAATTAAATTTTTAATTCCCTTTATGCCATTTTTTCTGAGAATGCAACTCTAACTGCTGAATACTGTTTTCTGATTATCCTTTTAGTTTCAATTTAAAATTATAAATTTAAGAATTATGGTGAATTATGAAACTTGTTTATGTGTATTTATTATAAAATTCACTTACAAAAGAAAGCATGACTCATAAAAAACTCGTTTAAAGGAATATGAGGTATTAGGCAAATAATAATTTTTTTAAAGTATTTATGTTTGATATGTTGGTTTTATTTAGTGAACATTTTAATATTCACACATTAAATAATTTAAAATTTTTAAAAAATAAGAGAAAAATAATTGTATCAGCGAGAATATCATCACTAATTTTTAAAAGCCAAAAAATAAGAAATTTTATTAACTTAGACATTTAAGCAGTGATTATTAAAACGTTAACACTGCTAGTTCTTCTCTGAAAATGAGTTTAAAGTTTACGAAATAGATGGCGACATCAGTCACAGTAGACGCATCCTGTAGGAAGTTAACATAGGTCTACGACATTGAACATATTTTCTTTCTCTTGTAATTATATTCATGTTTTTAGAAGAGTTTCTATTTTGTGATTAACAAAAATCTTCTAAATCTAATATTCATCAAAACTTTTAGAAAACTGTAAAAAAACAAACTTTACAGGAGTGAATTTCATAATGGCATTTGACACTGGATTAGAGGGCAGTGAAATGAGAAAATATTTTCTCAATTTTGATTTAATTACATTATTTCCTTTTGTGATTTTTTCAGTATTTAATGTTTCCTTACTCATGTTACTATTCATTATTTAATCCAAATATTGTATTGTGAATATTCTTTTGATGTCATCACTTTTAATAAAAGGTTTTATAAAAATATTTGAATGATAAACTTAATGAAATTAATCTAATACTATAATACGAGGAATGGTTGCCAAGTCGAAAATCGCCCCAGAATTAATAAACTCCGGTAAACTTGGGGTTCTGGGGTTTTTGGCCACGAGGAATTGATTGGCGCGGGTTTTGAAGCGCTACGGTCGAGCAGTTCGGAGTTACAGATAGGATATTATCAAACTTTATTAGTTAGCCATAATGGCTACTTAAATTTTCAAGCGGTAACGTGCTGCCATCTATAGCCAATATGGCGAACTAATAAAGTTTTATGTTTATGCTGTTATAGGTTTATAATATGTTTCTTATGTATGTATATATGTTTGGTTTTTCTAAATAAATTTGTCAAAAATATTGAACTTCAACACACTTCAATCTTTACCTTTACTTTACCTTTGTATAGAATAGTTCCCTTTCCAAACCCTAACTTTGTTTAGAATAGCTTACAATGGTGCACTTTAACCGGTTATCTTTTCACCAATGGTTTCACAAATTTTCTTATGGCATGTATTGTTTTGATAAATCACAATTGAAAATTTAAATCTTCGAGTTAGCTTCGATACCTGGTTTCTCCGAGCGGAGCTCGGTCACCCGCTGGTTAGATCAAAAATTTGTTTTCTATAATGAGCTTTACAAAAGAAAAATTATTACTTTTTAAAAATACTTAGTGGTTCTTGCCGTACAGATTAATGCAAGAAACATAAAATGACATATATTAAGAGCATGAATTTTCCTTGTAAGATAATTCTCGCAAATCAGTTAGAAAAAAGCCTTCTCTAGAATGTCATACAAGGTTTGAAAAACTACATTTTTTTTTTTCTTTCTCATACAAAATTTATTCTCTGTTTTGAAATCTTTTTTACGATAAGACACTACTTTTTTCAAACTAGTGCATCACCAATTTTTTTTACCTTGTTTACAACTTAACACAAAACATTCGTGACATATATAAGGCTTCCGCTTCGCTAATGCTAAAGTTCATAAAAAATTCAACTCAGAAATGGGATTTGAAAAAAGCGTTAAATACAATATTTGCAGAAACAATGCAGTTGAATGACCATTTTAAATTTAAACAACACTAACATAATCCTCTATATTAGAAAATGAATAATAGTGTGTTTGTATATATAATATATTTTAGTCTGACCCTCTGATTCCTAAGACCGTTAGACTCTTAAAGTCTCAGACTACTAATAGCCTATTTACCCTTTCAAGATAAGATAAATCACTTAACTCCCCTAAAGCCCGTAGTGACAACTCATATTCTATAGGGGTTGTAATACAAAAAACGGCTTGACTTAGCTCTGGCAATTAGATGGCTATTTACAAAAAAATTGTTTCAGTTCTTGTTTTCTTAAATGTGAGCTTCTCTAAACAATAAAGAAGGCATCTCATATTTTATCAATCTCAATTAACAAAAGGTAAGGAGTAAAGATGTTACAAATTATTCGGGCGAATGCTTTATTTTGTTTGAGTAGGCTTTATGGGCTCTTCAGTAATGGATAAAAATTCAAACAATTTGACTGCAAATAGAAGCAAATTTAGTTTTAAAAAATCAGTTTGCTTTCTGAAGGATGAAACTGTAATAATATTATATAATGGTTATCGTCTATTTCAGTTTAAAAATTTCTTTAAATTATATTAACGTCTCGTCTTTAAAGCGATGTTATGACGAGTCTCGTAATTTTGAGCTTTGAACAAATGTCGAGACACAGAAACATTCTCCTAAGAAACAAAACATAATCTCTGAAGTTCGAATATTGAAACAAATAGAAATTTGCATTCATAATTAATTTCAATTGTAAATATATGTAAATTTGAATTCATAATTAATTTCAAAGGTAATTAAGTGTAAATTTGCCTTCATAATTTATTTTAAAAGTAATTAATTATGAATTTGCATTTATAATTTATTTTAATAATAATTAAGTAAACATTTACATTCATAATTTATTTTAATAATTATTAAGTAAACATTTGCATTCATAATTTATTTTAATAATAATCAAGTATAAATTTGCATTCATAATTTATTTTCATTGTAATTAAGTATAAATTTGTAGTCATTATTTATTTGAATTGTAATTAAGTATAAATTTACAGTCATGATTTATTGTAATTCGTATTTTATCAAACTTGTTGAAATTTGTGATTAAGTCAGGATCTTTGATTACTTATGTACTTTGGAAATTTAGGTATGACACTTAATGAAATAAATGAATGAAATTTCAATTGTAATTAAAAACTTTAAGAGTTCAATTATATTCAATTATATTTTGAAATGAAATAAATTTGATAAAACTATTTTCATATCCATTGTTCTCATATGATATATATATATATATTGTCTATTTATTAAATCTTTATCTTGTAATTCAGCATAGTGAACATTGTGGAAATTTTAAATCATATTTCTCTTGAATTGACTGTCAACTTGTGCCAATCATTCATAATTAAAGTTTAGGTTAATTAATTGGTCCAATTAAGATGAATTCTAAAATATTAAACTAGTATCATGTAATCGAGAATATATAAGTGTACAGTTTTCAAAATTTCAGCATATGAGGAATAGTATGGCGACAATTAAGTAAGGTTTTGAAACAACAGAATGGCTTCTTGGAAGAAGATCTCGTGATATTGCACCTTGTTCAGATGATGAGCAGGATACCGGCAATGGCTTCCACTTTGGAATCTAGTGCTCTACTGCAATGGAAGAATTTTCTGTCCTGATGGATTTAACATGTACCAGACTTCATAGCATGGAAATTATTTTGTATGATGAGATTCCGAATCTGAAAACCTCAATCCGAAGCTGAAGCTGAAGCTTCATCCATTTTGGCTTCAGAAATGCTCTAAATATTGATTAATAATACAAACATGAAGCATGTTAAGTCAAATAAACATGTATAGACTTGTTAGTATCCACCAATAGAATAATGAATTAGAAATATATTACAAATGAAATTTGATTAACTTTTACCCGTAAATGAAGTAAGAAGTCATTTGTAATACATAAATTTGAAACATATTACAGATGAAATTTGGTTCTGTTTCTATGTTAAATGAAATTAAATTGAATAAAATGGGTACATGACCAATAACCTAACTAGTTTAAGAGTTCCAAGCTCCAAGAAAAAATATGATATTAGTTTAAACAAGTGATAAAATTTTTTTTATTAATTCAATTCCTAAATGAGTCAACAAAGATAAATTTTATTTTAGTTACTTTTTATGAAATAATTATTTTAAAAAATTATGGAATATCAAAAAAATTTCCCAAGAATTGCATATTCACGTATGTGGGAAATACTGACAACCTTGCATTTTACAGATTTAGCGACTGCATATTGATTTCAATTTTCATTAAAAACTGCTAAAACTCTATTTAAAGTATTAAAAATTAAATAAATTTATTTAATAAATTAATATTAAAAAAACTTTATTAACATCTAATGCCATTCACTACAAGGTTAAAAAATATATTTGAGCTTGAGTGGATGAAAAAAAGTAATTTACTAACGATTGAAAATTTGGGCAAGACATATAAATAAATATATATAGGGAGAGTGTGGACTAATAGTAAGAACTGAAAAAAATTAATTCGTTCTCTCTCTCTTTATATATATATATTCATTATTCTTATATTATATTTAAAATTTCTAATATTAACTTAAAAATTTCTTCTATTTAACAATTCTTGACTTTGCGATCGCTCCAAATATGAAATTTTGAGAAGTTTGAAAGGAAAAAGCAATGGAGGGAAAAAAAGAAAAAAAATGCAAGAAATTGTCTGAATATGCAAAAATTTAGAGAATGTGATCTTCACATTTTTTTTTCTCGTTACATTTCATTAGTTGATTCGGTTATTTAACTCAAAGAATTTCATTAGTTCTTAAAAAAATGTACATCGAAAAATAATCATCAAAACATTTGATAAAATATGAATCGAGAATTATATTTTTCATTTTTCTTATTCATCTTTTAACAGAATAAGCAAATAAAAAAATAATATAAGTAAAATTCTTTTTATTATTTCGCTTATTCATAAATAAACTTGAATGTACCAAATTAATTCTTCTTTATTTTTACTCATAAAACCAGATTTAGAAAGCGCGTCTTGACATTTCATTGTTTTTCATTCATTTCACTCGTCTGCATCGTTTCATTAAATGTCGTTTAAATTTAAAAAATAATCAATTATCTTGAAAAACTTAAATGGTTAACATGGAGTAAAAAATATTTTATCAGAATAATTTAGACTGTCTGAAAAATGATAATTAGGCAGTTGATTTTAAAAAACTTACCTATTTATAAAATTTAATTTTCTGATATATTTTCTGTCTAACTAATACTAAAATCAGTTGTGAAATTTTTAATGTGATATTTACATCCAACTGTTTTTTTTTTTTTTTTTTTTTTTTGGAATTTTTTAAATTTTATCTTTAAATATAATTCTGTATTAAAATCTAGTATCTACATTTTTAGGTTTATTATTTTACATTATTTGTTAATATTTTGTTTTATCATTTGAAACTTGATTCCTTCATAATTTATTTAATTAAATTTTCGAAAACTGTTTTTAAAAATTATTATTTAACAGATAAAATGAATTCGGATCTTTTTGAAACCTTTATAATATCAGCATAAGCGAAAACAATTTTGTTTGAATTCTATCGAAAACCCATCTATTTTTCGAATCGATTGTTCTATTTTATCTGCTTTGCAAAGTATATGTTTTGAAATTAAAAAAAAAAAATTTTCTATATGCAATTTTGTACATCAGCATTTAATTTGCTATTTTTCCATTAGACACAAAATTTCTGAGTTTCTTTTCAATAATTTTAAAGGTATAATTTAATTAATTAAAATTATAATGTTAAAAATATATTCTAGCTAATATTAAAATCAATTGTGAAAATTCTCCTCTGACATTCACATAGAGCTGCTGTATTTTGTGGAAATAATTAGAAAAAAGAAAATGGATTCATACATTTTTTGAATTTTTATTTCATTTTTGATTATAATTCTGTATAATCTAGTATCTATACTCTTAGATTTATTATTTTCATTTAATAAACGTTTTGAAGACTTCAGTATTTAGTGTTATTTTACAGATCAAATGGTTTCGTATCTTTTTGAAGCATCTATCATATCAACGTGTCCGAAAACAATTTGACTGGAATACTAGCAAAACCCCATCTATTTCTAATTTTTCAACATCCTTTTAACTTATAATCATTCTAAGTGAATTCGCAGATTTTTTTTCCGAATTTAGTAATTCTCATCCTTCTAATGATAGTTTCGATTTATCCAGAAAGAGATTCTTTTGTTAAAATTCTTTCAGTATTTTGTTTCGAAAATTCTTTTATGACACTTATTTTGTTAACTTAAAAAAATTATGAATTCCCTAATGCTTCTTTAATAGTTATTTAACATTACTTACGAATGATATTTAATTGAAAGTAACACTAACAATAATTTTGATTAATCAAATGGTTACCAGATAGGTATAGCATATAACATACGAAAAAAGTTTTAAAAAATGTTGAACGCCTAAAAATGTTATGTATTTTTTATTCCATATTACTTTTTATTGATTTGAAGCACACATGTTTATCTTTAGACCGGAATTGTATCATTTAAAACTTAAAAATAATTGTCTGTTTACCAAAATATATTATATGACAACGGGCAATTCTTTTTACAAACATTATCATCACTTATCCTATATTTATCCCCTCGGAGACTTATAGCATAGTGGTTGGTTATCGCCACCCTAGAAGGTACAAGGAAAGGTGAGAGTCTGACTCCTCACAACGATGACGGGATGTACTTCCTTAGGAAAGGGCTGTACTATGACTGGTGATGGCCCTTAGGAGTCAACCACAGCTCCTGCCAGTGTTGCTGTAGCAACGGTCTTGTCAATATCTATTATCTGTGTCCTTTCGGACGGGTCGGAGAGTCAATGATATCACTTTCCTATATTTATAATGAAAGTTTCTAATTTTTAATTTTGTTGAGAATTTAAGAAAAAACTGATATTATGTGCTAAAGGAAGGATTATAGGGTATAATTGCTCAAGAATTGAGTACTAATATTGTGTCAATTTCCATAAATAATTAAGATAATTTAATACTTTTTAGTAAAAAGTTTGCTTAATATACATTAAGGCGAAAAAATGGAATATTCTCTCTTTGATTTTCACATATAATTGCACAATTCATTGAATTTCATGTTTAGTTAAGTCATACAGAAAAAAAATCGTACGTAAGTTAAGTCACATGTATTTTTTGGATGCAGGGGGATTCAAAATATGGAAATTTATTTAAATATTAAGATTATTTTACGATTGTAGTTTTCAGAAGAATACAGTATTTTTTTTATATTTCAAATCCATAATAAGAAACTATGTTTAATTCAGATTTAATCATAAATAATAGTTTTTGGTAGAAAATCATGTTTTTTGATATAATTAATAAAACGAACTAAAATTACTAAATTAAATATTAAAAATAAACATTTGATGTTGTATAAAAGGCACCGTATCGTATGCACCCATCAAACTCTCAATGGCGGTCGTTTTTTTTTTCTTTATAAGGTAAATGACTGTGTTGGGTTTTTTTTTTTTTTTTTTTTTGAAATGATGTCATAAAATACTTACATTTTTATTTTATTGGATTGAAAAAAACCATCTATGAAACAGGAATATATGAGTTAAATTCTAAAAGTGGTTAAAAAATTGGTAGACGTATGGTCTTTACATTGATAAAAAAATCAAAACTTTTTTATTTAGAAGCTTATAAAATTATTCGTTCAAACTCTTGCAGATAATTTAAGAAATAATTTATATTGCTCCTGAACTAAGAAATAAGCTGCATTCCCGTCCAAACTTTAAATACTGTGGTTTTTTTGAAAAATGATATCACAATTAAAAAAATCACATTCTGAAGAATTAAAGTAAAGATATAATCATTTGAAATATAAATGAAAAGTCTTAATCAACCATATACGAAGAAATTTATTATTCACTGTTTCGAGGAATTCACTTCATTTTGAGAAATTTTTATTCCAAATTGAAACAAAAAAAAATACACCAGCGTTTATTTTATGAAGCTTTTAGTAAGAAGATTTTACCAAATTTCAGAACTTCATGAAATAGCCATTAAAGGTTAAAATAACATTAAAATGTAAAATATAAAAGTATGAAAATAAATAAAATATCGTAGAGAATAAATGTAGAAACAAAATTAAAATGATTTTAAAAAATGAATTGGTTCGGAATGAAGAGTATAGAACGAAAATTCTGGATATTTTCGCCAGATTCGTTTTATCAACGTAATTACCTAGGTTAAACTTAGAATATTCTGGTATTTAATCTACATCTACACTTATATAGGATTCTTATCAGTAATGGAATGTCTCACTCTAAGCTGATTATAAAAAATTGTGCAGAAAGATGGATAAGTGTTTTGAGTTACTGCAGCCGTACGCTTTTAAGAAAATGCATGCATGCATATAGAACTGCATTAATTTAGATATACTGAGTAAGAGACTGTCAGCAGTGACTTTTTAAAAATTCTTTTGTTTTCTATTAAATTTTAAAATACAGCGAGCCGTGTCTTTGAATAGATTACGGTAATAAGTCAGGAGAAAATGTTTTCAGATTGCTATGCAAATTCAAAGATCAAAAAGTGGAATGTAGGGGAACATTAGTGCTTTAAAAAAGTAAAATTTAAATCAATACAATGATTTAATATTTTAAAGGAAAATATCTATATTGATCTATTATTTCATTTTAAAGTGACATCGGGAAATTCTTTGTTCCCTAAAAAGGTTTTTTTTTTTTTACCAAATATAAAACAAGTAATATATAAAAATAATTTAAAATCAGCTCCTACTTCGGTCAACATAGAATTTTTTTGATTTCAGTTACTTTTTATTAAACAATTACAATTAATATAAATATGTATATACATATGACAGAATCACAATATTAAGTAGTACAATAGAAAGCAAATTTTCTTGCCATTTTTCATTTTCCTTTCTGCATATGGTGTTGAACTATTAATTTTGTTTGCTACTATTTCTTCGCTTTCTTTTTTTTTTTCGTTACTGATCTATGAAGCTGATGGTGGTCTATAATTTCAAATCGCAATAATTAAATTCGCATTCTTCACCTTCATGTTAAAAACACTGAAATCGTTGTATTTTACCGAATGAGTTGCCGCCTGTTGATTTCAAATGTATTGCAAACTGCTAAAATTCAATTTAATGTTTTAAAAATTAATAAAATTTAATTAATGAATTAATGTTGGAAAACAAACTTGAGTGGATAAATAAAAAGCATTTTACTAATGTTTAAAAATTTGAACTATATATATATATATATATAACAGGAAACAAAATATAAACAAAAAGTAATTCCTAAATTTGTAATTTTCTTTTTTGATAATCATCTATGATAAAAATAATTTTATTCCATATGATAAAAATTAATTTTTTCTTTAGAATATATTTTTTTCAAAACATAAAAATGGTTTTCAAAAATAAATGTATATGAATGTGCTAAAAAGTGTACAAACTATTTCGCAATAATTTTCATTGCTTAAGTTTTAATTTTTATAAGATAGTATGAAGTCTTGAGTTCAAGATTTTCCTAGAAAAATTGGCTCCATTTACATGGAATAAACATTTAATTAAATTTATCGATTAATTAATAATTAAATTCTGAAAATATGAAAGACGCATTTTACCATGAAGAAATCACAAGAGTATGAAATTTTAAAACTATTGCCCATCAGGAAGAATGTGAAAAATCAATTATAAAATTCCATCTTTACAAACATAAAATTAATCAAGTTAAAAAAAAGCGAGGAAAAAATTTCTTGCTTTTCCTTTAAACAATTTTTTGTTTGTTTCTGGCTGCATTTAAAGAAGAAAATATTTCTCAAATAAAGTTTAACTAACGATTAATTTCGAGACTGAAATTTAAAGAGAACCATTCATACGAATAATTGTTTAGACTTTTTGATAATTCCTTCAACGCATTTTGCTTAATATGTTGATTATTAAAGCAGATGTAATTCTCTTATGACGCCAAAATTTAGTTTGCTAGAAAAATATTTTGCAATTCTGCATAAATACTGACTTAATGCAATTTTATGTAACATATGTAAAGATGTTTCAATGGTTTCCAAAGCTTTTAGAATTTAGAATTGAATATGCAATTTCTATCCGTTATTTCAATATTTCTAAAATTTAATTATCTTTTAAAAGATTAATTTATTTAAACTATGATTTCAAATAAAAGAAGATGATTTAAAAGCGGATTGGTAAGAAGAATATATACATGCTTATTAAAAAATAACAATGAAAAATTAAAAAGTAAAATATAATTAACAAAATATAATAATATTTTAAATAACCTAATAAATGTTTTTTTTTAAATTTTAACAGTATATTAAATTTTCAGATATTTCTAATCTCTTGGGATTTTAATAAAAGACTTACTAACAAATTTTTCTTAGTAAAAATTAAAAAATAAATTAAGCCATAATTTTTATAAAATGAATAATTTCTAAACCTATAATGGATAACTTTTTGATAACTTGTAAATACGTCGGCAATTAGCAGTTGGAATGTGATCTAGAAAATAAAAGTTAGTAAAACATAATGATTGTTGTATGCATGATTAAACTAGCTGCATTTGTAATTCCTTGCAGTTTGTCCTTTATCGAATATCTTCTCCTGCTCCTTTTGAAAATGAAAGGAAATCTGGAATCCTTAAAAAATTATGCCATAAAACAGAAAATTTTAGTACTCAGCACTTAAACTAATTGGAGCCGTTTTCAGGAAATTAAGATTGAGTACTATCGTAAATTCTTGATATAAATATTATTGTATAGAAGTCATGACGTGTCTCATAAATTCCAGTCACAATTTCATGCTATGCGAATTACATTGATTAATATGGAAAAGATTTGGCGAAGGAAAACCAAAAAAGGCATAAATATTGTTCGCAGAATTCGTAAATATTGTGATTAGAAGCATAATCTCTTATTTACGCCGTCCAAAATGCTCCTTTGTTGATATCATTTACTCTTCACTATATTCATCACATACGTAAAGGAAGATCCCATCGGGGACGTTCTGCATAGATCTGAAAATACTAACTGACGAAGGTACTAATATTTGTATCTCTTTATAAATTTTTCCCCCAGAGGACATTCGACTCCGTCTTTCAAGGATTAATGGAAAATATGTTCCATTTAAAATTATTGTTTTATGAAGTTATTAACAGGAATTTTCAAAATTCAGTATCATGACTAAAAGTAAATAAAACTGAGATTCCTTTTGGATAATAATTTATTATTTCAGGAAACTAGTGATATTTTGATGCATTTAGTTCAACGGCAATTTGTGATTATGCACGTTATGGTAATTAGTATATAAAAATGTATTGTGAAAGAAAATTAAAGACAAGGAGCAGAGCTTTTTCATTCTGATATGCAAATGTGATTTTAATATGCTGTTAAAAAGGATTCTCTCATTAATATTATTCATTTTTCAATAAGCGGGAACTCATTTCAGATTTTTAGTTTTTATTTATTTAAATAACAAATACTTTATATCCACATTAACAATGATCAAAATGATATTTGCTATAAAAAAACCTAAACTACTTAAAATAACTTATGTGTCGTTAACATTGAATTTTACTTTTAGATGTTAATTATTTTGATATACATGTTCAGGGTTTTCGCAGTTTATCTCTAAAATCTCACACACGAAACTAAATGTATACTTTGTCTTGTTACACCTTATATATATACTTTGTCTTGTTATGAAGTAAAACGAGGGTTGGACATAGTATTGGATAACGAGGAAATTACTGGACGTGCATCCCACGATTCCCGTCAAACTAATAAGAATGACTTCGATCTTTAGTACTGATTCCCCTCTCCCTTGGGAGGCACCTCAAAATGGGGATGAGATACTTTCGGTATGGTGGTTAGATCTCGTCAACCCTGTGGGTCCAATAATAGGTAAGGCCTTGGCCCTCCCATCGATGACGGGACGTACTCAATATGGGGAGGATTGTACCGTGGCCGTTGATGGTCATTAGTACTCATCCACTGTTCTCGCCACTTTTGCTGTAGCGGCGGTTCAGTCATTCAGTCTTGCGAGGCTTTATCTGTGTTCTTTAGGGTGGGTCGGAGGTCAATTGTATGAATATGGCATCTATTTCAATGTCCATATGAAATATGGAAATTTAGTGAATTTGAGTTTGGAACCTGATTTTCGTTGTCCTTGAAACAGAGTTCTTACCACTAGGCTCTCTCGCTATTCAGGCTTATAGAACTGACAATGAACAAATCTTGTCCTTGTTAACACGAAAAGAGGATGCAGTCGCTTCAGAGGGTAAAATCCCCTAAGCATCAGAAGACTATAATCTGACCTCTAGCGCAAATGAAGATTCCACACACACACACATTCGCTTGCTTTATACCGAGAAGCCTGTTCACACATCTTACAGATAGAGCACAAGGGAAGAGCAACCATGCCCGAACTAGGGGTTGAACCCAGGGCTCAGAGATGACGGGGAAGACGCGCTACCCCTAAGCCAGGACGCCAGATCTAGAACTAATGAATTATATGTGTGTGTGTGTGTGTGTGTGTGTGTGTGTGTGTGTGTGTGTGTGT
>JAPMOQ010047785.1:2026309-2092453 GCA_026543055.1 Argiope trifasciata | reverse complement strand
TGTGTGTGTGTGTGTGTGTGTGTGTGTGTGTGTGTGTGTGTGTGTGTTATTTATGGCGAGATAACCGTAATATGAGGAAATGGTAAATATGACCTGGAAATGTATTTCTCAGTTGTTGAACCATTACTGATACAGTCATTTTTATCATGAAATAATAAAATTTATTTTTTTACTTCGTGACATAATAAGGAATGAAATAAATTTCTTGACAATGCAAACCTAAATAAATTCAAAACTAGAGAAATGGGATTTTTTTTTTTCTTTTTCAAAATTCACTGATGTCAAAAATTTACGCTGCAATCCTTTAGATTCTAGAAACAACGGAACAACTGCAATCATTATCGATATCCCTACAAGCTTGAATAGCTAAGACAACGCATGTAATTAAGTAATTATTACAGAATATTCAAAGAATTTAAGCCAACTATTCCGTCGTAATACCCATATCTACTTAAAGTAGAGGTTAACATATAATTACAAAAAATATTAGTTAATCCTTTTAACATCATAATCATAATAATGTTAGTTCAAATACATTTTTGTCATACATGTTTCAAGCAAAATTTGACTTTTGACAATTTTGTCTTAGAGTACATACTTACTCTATTTTGTTATGTCCCGTTTTCCCGTCTATTGTTTGTCACGCAATGGATTAAAAAAATTAGTTTTCTCAATTTAACTTTTAATAAAAGAACATGCATTTACTTCATGAATTATTTATTTAAGTGCAAAAATGAAATTCACATGAATGAAATTTTAAAGCTAATTATACCACGATTTTGTGCATTCCTATTCGGATAAAATATATCTTTAAACAACCATGGTTTAAAATTCTAGTATAAATTCTAAAAGTATGTTGCTTATGCTGCATTGCGACAATTTTTTTGCAATTCATTATTTTTTATTGACTCTAAGATGCCCAATGGATTCAAAATTTAAACTGGTGCTGCTTTTTTGAAACCTAACAAATGAGCATGAATTTACTCCACTAATCATTCTTTGTTCCAAACCTGGAGTTAATAAGTACATCCTCATTATATTTTTACCCCGATTTTACGTAGAGTAAATCGACCAAAATATGTTTTTTTTACAACCCTGCTTTAAATTGATAACTTTTGATATAAATAGAAGATGCCTTATGCTGTGTGTGTCTGATGTGATACAATATAATGCGCAATGTGATATGATGTCATATAATAATGTAATCTTACACCATATAGTACTTAGTGGATCAAAACAATACTGCTACGTATTTGAATCCTTCAAATAAAATGAATTTACTTCATTCATAATTTACGATCACAAAAAATTGAGTTAATCTGTATAACTTCATGATCACATTACCACCGTTTCTATTACTATTTTGTGTATACCTATATTCGAACTATATATGTCTTTTGATCACCTTGCATTAAAATGCTGGTATCAGATATACATCGATACGGATAGATACTGTCCTCAAATTCTTTTTCTTTCTGTACGATGCGGAAGAGATTGAATTCATATAAAAATCCATAAATCATGAGAATATTCATGTTTTATTTACCATTCGAAATACTTGAACAATGAAGTGTTCTAGTGTTTATTCATTATTGCAAAGGCTTTATTTTCCTGATATGTGAATGATGGACAAATTACTAAACTATTTTAAGTGTCAAATGTGAAAAATAATAAAATGAATGATAAAAATAAAACAAAATCTTTGATACTTTTTGGATCAATCTAGAGCTCTGAATCAAATCCAAATAAGTAATTTCAAGATCTTGCCATATTTTAATCCCAATGTGTTTCGTAGGGGAACATTAAGCTATTTAAACTAAACTATAATTGAATCACATGCGCAACAGTGACATTTTATCTGAATTAAATAAAAAATTTGTAAAAATGATTACTTTTACTAGAGTAAAAATTACTGCTAATGTACATAAAATCAAAAATCACTTTTCAAAAAATTTCATGCATGTTTAATTGCACCATCGATATCATAATTATAACAAATATTTTTTTTTATTTGAAACTTTTGTTTAGATATTTTATTTATCAAAGCATGTAAATATGAAAAATAGTTAAGATCAAGTTATATAACAAGAGTAAAATTATGGAGAACCTCGGAGAAAGAGATTTGTATCAAAATGTTTTTTATTTAAAAAAAATCCAAGTGAAAAACTAAAGATCTTCAGCTAAAATAAATAGAAAATTTTTCCATATATGTCGGGATTTTAAAGAGATATGCTCCAAAAATAAATTGGATCTCCTTTTCTTTAGTATTGAAAGAAAAAAGGAAAATAACACTTATTTTATTATCAAAACCAGAAAAAATGATATGCACTGTCTTTAATTCGGCAACATTTTTTAATAATTTTATTCTATTGTTTGATCATATTGAAAAATGTGGTATACTGCCTCCCATTTAGAAATGTAATAAAATGGATTGCAAAATGAATTTAATATTACTCACCCAATAAATCCACTTTAATTACAATTACTAATTATTATTAATAATTCTTCCTGGTAGTATCTTTCTAAAGCATTTCTTCAATTTACTTATATTTATCTGATTTCTTTTTATTCTGTTATCTAGAAAAATAGTAACAACTAATAACCTCGAATTTGAACTAATGCAAAAACGCCGAAGAACATTTTTGAAATCGTAGAACTTTATTAAATACTTTTTTTATCAGTTTTAAAAAAAGAGTTTTACAGTGAATTTGAATAGAACCTCTCATACTTGAATGGTGATATCTAATATCTGTTTTCTTTCCAGGGCGAGAATTTCTCTGTGCTTCTCAAATCATAACAATTGATAATTTTTGCTTATTTAATATTAACTGTTAACCGTTGTGTTGTGTTTATCAATGCGCAGATTTATTACAAGGAAATGAAAAGCAAGATTTTATTCAATAAAACTTGAATGTGCCTTATGTGCCTTTCAATGTGCCTTAGCTCAAAATGCTTAAATGCTACTAAATAACATTTTAATTTATATTATATTTGTAATATGGAATGTAAAATTTGAATTTAAAATTTCATGTAGGGTTTACATGGTTTTATTTAACAATTTTAACTTGTAAAATGGTCCAAAAGTTGTTACAAACAAAGGGTACTTTGAATACAAATGAGTATTTTAGGGAAAAGATTGTTACAGAAATTGCCAAATATACCAAATTATAAAAAAATTACATGCCTATAAAGAATAGATTTATGGATTCAAACGATATTGCCGTATATAAACTGGACATTTTATTCCGATCCAGAGGCCTGTAAATTGTAAGGAAGGTCTGATATAGCTTATGTATTCTAGATCAAAAATGAAAATTCAATTCAAGTGGAACTAAATCAATGCAAACAATATATTTTCGTTACTTGTCCAGAATTTGTACTTCAAATACACCTAAAAAAATTTCAATGCACTTTTTTAAAAGTACATTACACACTTTGTTTAAAAAATACGAGATAAATTTTTATAATAGTAAATAAAATATTTATTAAAAAAAATTATTTTTTTCAAACTAAAAAAATACGTTTGCAAAAAAACATTTTAAGAAATCGAAAGAGAATGAACTTGCAGCTATATAGCCAATACACAGACCCTTACATAATAATATGTGAACCTATGCCAAGAAAAATTAAATGTCTTAGATTTTCATAAATATTAAAAAAATCATTTATTTCATCATGTTTTTCCAAGAAAAACCTGAAACCGACTCCAGAATGAAAAGGCTTGTTTAAATAATGCCTGCTTTTTATTTGTTCTTTAATTCAGTGTTGCCACTATTATTTTTAAAACTATATAGTTAGTATTACAAATTATTTCAAACTCATACTGAAATAAAATACATTTGCTTTTCATGAATGAGAAATAAATATTCTTGAATAATTTTGGTTTAGCCGTCAAAATTTTCAAATAAAAAAAACCTAAAAAATCAAGTATTTTTTTTCTGTGACTTTCATCCAATGCAACAACAACAAAAAAATATTAATTTTGTTGTAAAAAACTATGCTACGTTGCACGAAAAGTAAAACCTAGTGAAATAGAAAACATGTTCTAATCGAGCGAGAGATTTAGTTAAAGTAAAATTTCTTCTTGTTAGAAATTTCGTGGAAGTCAAAACTGTTGATCTTCTTTCGCTGGTACAACGTCTTTCGATTAACATGAAAATTTAAAGGTTTTTCTGAGCAAAGGTGGACAAGACGAGAGGAACAAATAGAAAGAAAAAAAAAGCTCGGAAAAGAAAGGAACTCAGAATGGGAAGAGAGAGAATCTGAAAAAAGAATAAAAGAAAGAAGGTAATGTAACTATTGATTTTGTCTAACATGCTAGTGTCCTGGGAGTTACGGAAAAATAAGTATAAGAGTATAAACAAAGTTTTTTTTTTTTTAAATCGGGTGAAAGGAGAACTGTTTTTTTATGTTTCTGGAATCCAGGCTGTTTAAATCCGGGTAAATTTCATTGAACAATATCGCGGAATTTTTCGTTCTGAAAATATTACTGAGAATCTTTTCGCCACCAGTTTATAAAAACAAATATTAATAGCTTCCAAAAACTCTGATTCTTGAAACCTCTTTTTTTTCTCAATTCTAACTTGAATGAGGATTCTAAATAATGAAAGATATACTTATAAGTTTAGAAGTATTGAAATGTATGTGCTCAACAGATATAAAAAAGCAATTTTAATATGCCTTCATTTTATTAAATGCTTATAATGAAAAAAAAACTTAAAAATATCTTAAATTGTTTCGAACTAACTCATTATTTAGGTTTTATTTACGATAAAAATTTAAGTTTTTAATCGAAAATCTCTAAGTAATAAGAGTGTTACAGTTTATAAATGTTGAAATTTTTGTACACAGTGATGAGCTAAATTTTTTAATATATTTTTGTCTTATTGAATGCAGATAGAGAAATAAAAAAAGCATCACAATTATTTAGAACTAAATAATTATTCATATATTACTTGGGATATAAATTCAACTTTAAAGAAATGAAACTGTAAGTATTGGAGGTGATAAAGTTTATAAGTGTTTACATTCATTAGCTCAATCAGAGATTAGCTAATTTTTTTAAAAAATATATATTTTTCTCTAATTGAATGCCTATAAAGAAATAAAAAGGACAACTTAAAAATATTTTGTATTATTTATAACTAAATAATTATTCAGGCTGTACTTATGATATAAATTTAAATTTTCATTAATGAACCTTTAAATAATGAAAGTGATACAGTTTATAAGTGTTGAAATTTAAATGCTCGACGGAGATTAGCTAATTTTTTTAATATGTGTTTGTCTTTTTGAACTAATATAGAGAATTAAAAAGGGCAACTTAAAATTATTTTAAATTGATAGAACTTAATACTTATTCACGGCTTACTTGTAACATGCATTCATCTTTTAAATATTTTATTATCATTTTTCAGAGATTGATATTTATTAGCTTACCTTATTTTTTGAATAAATCCATTCTAATAAGGGAAATTATTAAAATTATTGAATGTATATTTCGATGCGATTGGATACAATATCACTTATGAAATTTATTTTCAAATAAGATGCAAAATAAATGTTAAATTTATGACCGAAAAAAAATTTTTCGTTAAACAGACGGAATCTGGTGACAATATAAATTTTATCATTTTTTTTTGAAGTCTGAAAATTTTCTGATATTGACAAATATTAATCAGAAATTACCTTTATCCGGAAATTTAATTTTTAGTTCTATTCAAAAGAAAAAAATGTTTAACGACTAAATTATAAATTTTATGCTTAGTTTTTAGTAATCTGTGATAGTAATTAAAATTATAATGCATTTATTGAATGAATTATAACTTATCATTCCCTATCAGTGTAGGATAATCTTATACACAGTAACACTTTGAACCCACGCTGAAAATATTTTAAGCATATATTTTCTTTTCTTATTTTTTTTTAGATATTTCTGGCGTTTCTTCCTTCTTATTTGCTGTTTCATTTAAAAAAATCTTTTTATGCAGTTCACGAATTTAATGGTGAAGATACTATCCTAATACCATTTATAGATTACATTAATTGTGCAAATTACATTCTATTAAAAAAGGAAAATTTGTTTGGACTAAGAGAAAAGTTTGCAATAAGTTTGGACACTTCTGCATTTATTTCCCAGAAAATTTGAAAATATATGTAATTTAATTAATATTAGCTTATTTTAATTTTTAAATAGCTAATTTTAACTTAAATTGCGAATACTTTCGTACATAAACACTTTGTTATATATACTTGCTTTTGATACATCTTGGCTTGTCCTGAAGTTAAAGACAATTAAATTATTAGCTTCAATTACTAGCTCGTCTGATCACCCTTAATTAATTTTAAAAAGTTTTTGAAAGACATTATTTCCATAATAAACTATATATTTATTCACTAATTAGGCATCGTTTTAAAATATTTTATAGAAATGAGACCGGATATTTCAAAGAGTAAAAATAATATATAAAATATTACTTAATTAGTAATAGTTATTGATTTATAATCATTATCAGTTTAAGACATTCAATTGACCATTACCATTGCTCAAAAAATTCCGCAGTCTTTCAAATAGAATATTGGGTACTTCTTAAAATAAATATTTTAAAAAATTCTCCTTTGGGATATCTTTTGGATATTATTACTATTGCAATTTCCACCTTTTTCGTGTGGGAAATTTTAAACATATCTTTCGTTGCAGATATTTATACATAGAAAGAAATAACAATAATGATTCACAAAATTGACTTTTTGTGATTGATTAAATTATGATTAAAAATTCCGTATTCTTTCAAATAGAATATTAGGTACATTTAAAATAAATAAAAATTTCTCCTTTTGGATATTATTGTTATTATTATTATTTCTGTTTCCTATTTTTGTGTGTGAGAAATCCTAAACATCTCTGTCGTGTAAATTCTTAAATAAGGACAAAAAATATTGATAATGATAAATAAACTAGAACTTTTTTCATGATTGATTAAAATGCAAATAAATATATAAGAAAACTGATATATTGAATTCTGAACTGATATATTGAACATTTTCATCAAAACTTTTATGTGTATTGTCAGCAGTCGCAAATTTATTATAAATCTTGAATAAGACTCTCATGATGAATAGCATCATTTATTAACTGGATCAATACATTCAAAGAGAATTTGTACGTGAGTTATTTTAAAGTAACCCTTGTATTTCCTTAACAATTTAATATGTTTCAACCCCATTAAGCGTAGTTGACCTTTTAAATCGTTTCGATGCTGTGTACCCTTTTTATTCTAATTCTTTCGTTTCGTTCTTTTCGTTCTAATTCTTACGTTTTCTATTTTAATTTTTTTATTTTTTTTAAATAATAGGTATGATTTGTTTAATTCCCTACTAACAAATTAATACTTAAATCTGAAAAGAATTCAATATGTATTTTGTTCTAAACTTTTATTATGAAATTAATGTGTTTTGTCACATAATATTAATCTGCTGACAGAAATAACTTTGAAGTATTTTTTTCTTTTTAAATTTTAATATGTGAGTTTATTAAATTGAGTGACTAAGTTATATCTGATTTCAAATATTCAACAAAATGAAAGCATTTTTTTGATAAATTAATTACATGTTTTGTAAGATTAAACTTATTATCACATGTCAACTGTTTAAAATGTTTGCATTATTATTGCATGTATGCATTATAAAATATGTAAGCAAAAGAATATTTCTCTATAAATTTCATTTTTATTTCATAAATAGCGATGCGCTCTTCTGAGTTAAAGTATTTTACGCTGTGTTAGAAACTTGTTATTGTCATCAAATGGGGCCCAATTTTCACTAGATGCAATTCTTCAAATTTGGCGAGGGGTAAAGAACTTTAAATTTCGGAGTAGAACTGTATAAAACTTTTTGATGATGTCATGTGCTTCGGGAGGAGCTCTTGTCCAATAGGTGGTTATCCTGGGGCCATGTATTTTAAAACGGCGATGGGGAATCCGAAGTAAAAGCTTTTTTGAAAAAAAAAATAGAAACAAAAAGAAAAAGAGTTTCGACCATCGAATAAAAAAAACCTGACGATGTGAGGTCGTGAAGAAAAAAAAAATGCTTACCAAGGAAGGCGATCTCTTATCTCCCGCTGTCAGCATGGGGAGCCTCAGACAACTGTTGCCAGTTAACATAAGGAGGTGCTTCAATGTTTCGAAAAATAATCCTAATTCTTTTGTCGGCGTAGAACCTTTTACTCTATCTTGATATAACTTGAAATGAAGCTAAGTTCCAATTTTGGATTTATAATTTTCATAATTATTTATCCGTGCCTTTTTAAACTCTAAAGTTTTTAGGCACTCATATCGAGATGTGCGATGATCTTTTGGGTTTATAAAAATGGATTTATTTACCAAAATCTGAAGAATTTTTTTCTCCATTTTATAACTGCGTGAGTTTATTAATTAGGATGTGTGAATTGAGAGGATACTTTTTAGTTTCATTTAAGTCAACATATTCGTATAAACACATCTGCAGACATACTGAATACCTAAAACTCAAATGAGTCAGTTTATGTGCTGAATATTTTACGTAATTAAGCATTTCTGTTGCGAGGATCTGAGCAACATCATTCACGATCATAGCAAGTTTAATTTGATTTTATTGTATAAAAATTCATTATTAATTGCATTCAAAATGTTTGAGTTTTATGACTTATTCCATAACAAATTATTGGGTCTTTGAGGTATGGTTGGTCTACTAATGCTCTATTGCTTAAACATAGTTAAAAGTATTATGGCTGTTATTTATTTAACCTTTTTTATTGCTATTTATGGAAAAATGAAAATCATTTAAATGTTATTTGGTAATCGAATGCTTAGTTGAAAATAATCGTAACACTTACTACTCTTTCAGATCATTTGCTTATAACCAAAAGGTGGGAATCGAACTCGGATCTTTTATATTTATGCTCTGAAAGTAGAAATTTTTTTCTCTATTTTTTGTTTGCATATCTTCTGAATTTTATTTACCCGTGTAATTTTTAATGCAAATAAATACGAAGTTATGCAAGATTTGCTTTAAGAAATTGAGAATGATGGTTTCAGATCTAATATTCATACTTTTTCTGATTTCTCAATAATTTCTATACAATGGAATATATTCTCTTAACATTGATAATTATTTGCAAGAAAACTTATTATACCCTAGCAAGCTTGTGGAAATATTAATAATAAACATGATAATGACTAGAGTTTTAGGGCTTTAATTAAGACTTAATTAAATTACATTACATTAATTAAACTTTAAAATGATGTTAAATAGAAAAAACAGCATTAGAGTTTTTGAGGTTCATAAAATTAGGCAAAAAATAACTGCATTGTAATCAGGACTAATAAAACATCTGAGACCTGTTGATGTATTTAATAAATCGAATGATTTCCTAATATATCTGTATTTATATCACCATTATTTAATATTAATTCTGACTGTTGTACATAACTTTCCCAGAACCTCCCTTTTTACATAACTAAATAGTAATTCAAAAATCGATCTCTTATGATCTTTCAAACAGTTAACGAAAAATCCATTTAATTTATTTTTCTTAAAATTAAGCTTCCTGAGAATAGTCCTTTTGAATAAATGATTTCTATTTTTAATAAAGAATTAAAGAGAATGGTATTTCTTAATACAAAATGCACCATCTTTTAATCATATTCAGTTTTCCATATAAATAACGGAACATTTACAATCGAAACAAAAGACCAGAAAACATCCAAATGTAATAAAACAAAGCATAAGTATGACATTCAGAAAAAAATGATTTTTTTAAAATCTAAACGTTAAACAAAAACACGAATTCCAAGAATAACTATTTCCTGACCTGTGAACATCAGAACGATCGGGAAAGAAGAAAAAAAATATATTCTACCACGAATGAAAGTATTCAGAAGAGAAAATTCAGGTATAAAAAACAGTCATCAGAAAGGAAATTTAAACATTTCTGCAGAAAGAAGCCAGAAAGGTGTTCTCTTTAAATTCACATCCGCTTAAAAAATATGGTAATCGAAGGTAATGGATGTACTCGGAAAACGAATGGGTTACCTAAGGCTTCATCAAATAAATTATCATAATGTATTTTTAAACTACCACTACCTGCTTCTCCGTTATATTTAGTAAGGTCAATGACGCAAAATGAAGAATCGAAAATCAAGAAATGTTTTTGAAATGTAGTTTTGAAAAATGTAGAAAATATTCAGAATCCTTTATATTCATCATCATTTGTTTTACCTTCTTCAAATTTAAGATTTTCGGATGAATTTTAAATAAATATAAAATGAAAAAATAAATTTAATAAAATAATTATTGGGTAATTGGCTCAGAGTTAATATATCAACTGACTAATCAGGTTATTTTATAAAATTCAGATGCAAAATGAAAATGAATTGGTTTTGGCAAACTTTCATTTTCTTTGTTTCCTTTTTTTAAAATGTATTCAATTTCCACTCATCTTCCTATAAGCTACAATTTTAAATTTTGTTTTTGAAATAACGTTTTGAAAAGATAGAACTTATTCAAAATCAAATTTATATTCATCACGCTTTGCTCTGCATTCTTCGAATTCAGAACTCGCAGATAAATTTTAAATAGACAGGACCTGCAAAATATAATTTTAAGAAATAGAATTAATAGGTAATTGGTTCAGAGTTAACCTGATTAGTCATTTGATGTATGCTTATTTTATAAAATTCAATTATAAAATGAAAATCAATCTTTGAATTTTTGTATAATTTCGTGTTCTTTATTTTAATATTCTAATTAATATTATAACATTATTTTGAGTAATTTCAGAATATTACCAATTAATTTATTAGTTTAATTATATTTTATTTCGTTATCATTATTATATTTCGTTATCATTATTATCATGAATTATAAGCTACTGTTTAAAAGTAAAATAAAAATATCTTTGAAATAAGCTCATAGAGATTTGTTTGAAAAGATTTTTTATTGTTGTTGTTTCATTTATTACGATATACAGAAGGCATTAACAGTTTTTGATTCAAATTTTTGGAATTTGTAAGCCTTCAAATGAAACCTTGCGATTTACCTCTTGTTCACATGAAGCACATTAATTGGTTCACCTCATTTTAACTTAAGTATACATTGCACATTTACTGAAAAGGAAATTGAATCCGAGTGTTGGACAGTCTCTGACAATATGTAGTCAAATATTATATGACGTGCTTAGCTACGTTTGTTAAGTGGCAGTGACGTCGCGGGATTTGACTAAGTTGCAGAGACGTTAATTATAATTCATTTGTAAACTGAGGTTAGTCACGTGCAATTTAAAATTAATAATTGAAAAACGCTTTTGCTAAGTATGGAATGGAGAATTACCATTTATTCTGCAAATATATACTTAAAGTGCTTGAAAAATTTAGTTACCCTAGGAGATTTTTTCAAGAAAATTGGAGATACATTTGTGTATGTGTTTATTAATCTAATTCAATTTGAGTTGAATTGACTCTCTCTTTCAGCGTTGTAATATTGGATTAGGAGATTAATCTTTAGGATGTTTTTTTGCAAAAGAACTATTTATTTTTTTATAATCTTCAACAAAATTTAAGCCTTTTTAATAATTATGTTTCTTTTTAGTTGAAATCCCATTTTCTATGATTATGATTAAACAGACAATTTTCAAAAGTGATTTCATAGATATTTAGTTTTTAATCTCATTTTCATAGAAAAATATTGTTGGAGCATGAATTAACTTTGGTGAAAATTATTGGCTTGTACAATATAGTTAAAGACTTCAAGAAACTACTAATTTCTTTTATTTCCCTTTGTATTTAATATGCTAATCTCAAAAGAGAATGTGTACAACAATATACAATGAAGTTTTAGAAAAAATAAATATGCAGTAAACGATATTGAATAAATATTCAAGAATATAAATTAGTAAATAAGAGTGTGGGTCCTCTGTAGGAAATTTACATATTAGTCTTTAAATTAAGAAATATTTCTCACCAACGAATCATCACTGAACTGCAGGAATATAGTAACAAAAATTATATTCAGTATTTAAAGAATATCCCTTTTAGCCCATTAAATCTCCATGAACAGTCTTTATGAATTCACTTGAGATAAATCAGAAAATAATACAATTTCAAATTCTTATAAATAGCCGAATGTTAAAAGGAAGGATACTCTTAAAAACGCGAGAATATAACTGCGCAACCAAATATAATACATTTTAATAACTAAATTGTATATTTATTAATTATTCTAGCTTAAAAATAAGACTAACAGTATTTCATATACAAAACGATTATTGGCGACTATTTAGAAAAAATTCTGATTTCAAATACATTATACGGCATTTCAAAAATATAAATTAATGTTTATCAGGAATGTAATATGAGTTTAATCTCCTCATTACATTCCTGATTAACATTGCGAACTTTTAAGGGTACGTCAGTAAAGGATCTATCCATTAGGGGAGCATTGTTATAGTAACAGATCCGCTTTTGTGTTTAAACAAACAGATTACAATTATTTACAATTAAGTTGTTTCTGCTAACAGATTAAATTCTTTGATAAATAAAATGCATGAAATATTTTCCTATGATAACTAGGCAATTATTATTGATGCCATTCGGTGTTATTTAATTTAAAAAACATTATGTTTGGTAATTTACCATCAACATTGTTGGGTTTTAAATGCAAAAAAATAAGTAACTTGTTTTGTTTCACAAATAATGAATTATAATATTCTCTTTTAAAGATATTTTGAATTCAATTATCATTGACCTTTTTATTTGGCTTTGAACTAAACATGTTGTGCTTGCATAAAAGCTTAATTGAAATACTTTAAATTCTCATTATATATATTTTGTTTATCCTCAAATTCGGATATGAAATGAATAAAATTAGGAATTTTTAAAAAATCTCCCAAAATATGTTTGTACTTTACAAAAAAAAAAAAAAAAAAAAAAAAAAAACTCTGAAACATTTGTATATGGAAAATACAAATACCATGCCTTTTCTTTCGACCAAAATACTCCAAATTTTTTAATTTTATATAAACTTTTACGATTAAAATGTTTCAATGTATTGAACATTTAGTTTTATTAATCTGCTAAAACTAATTCGAAGTGAAAGTTTGGAGATACAATTTGGCAAAGACTTTTTTTTCTGATCAGTTATCTCTAAACTGATTGCAATTCGATTATAAGGCATTTCATTTTCAGAAGATAGTTTCCTGGAAATAATAGGTAAAACGGAAATTAACTCTAATGGATGGTATCCATGATTCAAATAAACTCTTATAATATGGGTTATAAATAGCTTTTGATTAACTTTCCGTTCTCCAAGACTTTTTATTTCCTGATCTGTTAATAAGAAATAATTTTTCTTCATTAGCCATAGATATCTGATTCTAGATAATCAAAGAAACAAAAATGAAAAAACTCACTTAGATTATTAATTTTTTTATTTCTTTTAATTTATTTCTTCTTTTTCCCAAAACAAGAAGTTCTCGGACTGAAAAAGTTCAGTATTTATCAAAAAACGATCCATACGCATTTTATTTAAATATTTCGTTCTGAAACTTTTTCTTTATTTAGTTAAATATTCCTTTTATATATTTTCCTGTATTATTTGCGTTGTTTTTTGTAGCATCAGGCAATTAATAATTCCGTTTCGAAAGAAATTACAAGTAATTGCTTTCTTTTACATCCATATGTTAATTTCAATCGTATTTCCTAATATATTTAATTAATTGCATGTTATTTTTATCTATTGTAAGCTTAAAATCAGCGTACTAGTATTTTTGGACTCCAAGGACTACTAAAATGGTAATAATTACCAGGTAAAATTTAAAATAGAGTAAATATTTAACAAACATTTAATACACAATATGATCATGTTTGCAATTACATCCAAAATTTTGTCAACTAATGAAGACTTTATAACTGTTGAAGAATTTCTTCATCAATAGAAAGAGTTTTATGATGATACCGAAAAGTCTTTTAGTATTAAGAACTGAAGTTATTAGTATATAGAATTCTATGTTGTGTATAATTGTGTTCGGTTAAATTATCTTAAAATGCTTTTAATGAATATATCATTATTTGATATTACTAACGATAATTTACTTTCAAAGCCCTATAAAAGTTATTTTACAAATGAAACTCTATATTTATAACATTTTTGGAATTAAAATTGCACCCAGCGAGCGACATCAAAAATTGTCCTAACTTGAGCTATATTTAAAGTATTTTTTCCAAATAAACTTTATATCTGAATTAAAGGACAGTCCATAAAAATGCATTTTTTATCTTATTATCTTATGAAACAGCATTAAATACTTCCATTTTAAACAGAAATTTTCTATTTTAAATAGAAAGCAGAAATTGTGTTGTGATAAAAATGAACAACATTTACAAATACGAAATTATTGATTGATACGATCGGAGAAACAATGCTTATAAATCATCCCAAAATTAGCATAATGTACGAGCAAGCATATTGAATTTTTTTTTTCATTCTGCTTGAAATTTTTTAAAAGGTATTGATTATCTCACAATTTTTAAATTTAAAAACTATATGATATTTATCTTTCTAAAAAGTATCTTAATTCATGCAAAAATAAATAAAAACAAGTTTAACAGATAAATACTTTAACAAATATTTTCATAAATGCTTTTAATATAAATTCGCCAAGATTTTTTTGAATAAAAAATAATGATTGATAAAAAATAACAATAATAATACGAAAAAAAATTCTTTGAAACGAAAACACATTGAGAAAAATTTGAAACTCTTTATGATTTTGTACTAGATAATATATGTCTTATTTAAAACATTCCTTAACCGTATTTTTCTTATTTAACCGTATTTTCTGATTTTGATAAACCACGAATTTCTGATACTCCTTTACCATTAAATTGTAATAGCTTTTTACTAGCTTTATAGGCGATAATTTTGTTCTGTTGAAGTACAAGTACATTTTTTTCTAATACAATGTGTACGACATTAGGATTAAAAAAACTTTTGTTTTGGTAACATTTTTATTTGTCTTAAAGTTTCGAAGCAACAAACCTACACATATTGCACCATAAAAGACAGTAAAATGTACTCTCTTTTATAAGGATAAAATCTGGAAGTCGTATTTTTATGGTATAAAACTTTCTTCTTTAATCTAGCAAATTTTGTTTCATAGTCATAAAACGCCTAAAAATATATTATGACTTTTGTTTTAGGTGCATCTGTGGCCTGATGGCAAACTTTTGGCTTCCGAACCGAAGGGTTTCAAATTCGAGACTTGATTTCACCGAACCGTCGTATAAGCGGTCTAATGCAAATTATATCTCCAAAAGGCCAAATGTTCTCTCCCTGGTGTGGTGTAGAAGTTTGCAGAGGGAGGTACCAGTTCAGGTGTAGTCCTCGTCATCTGACTGGGTTTCAAAATTACCAGTCCGTCACCAAATAGTCCAAACGTTGCTTTAAATCGGGAAGTTAATATAACTAAACCTTAACCCTATTTGTCACATCTTGAGAAATCATTAAATTATGATAATCTTTTATCACTTACTTATAACAGCTTTTTACTAGCCTTTTAGAAGGTAGTCTTGACCTTTTGAAGAAGTAAATAAACTTTTTTGAGTAGATTGCAAATTTTTTTCTTCATGTTCGGCATTAAAACTTCGTTAATAAACAAAACTATTTAACATTTTTATCTGTTCTAAAATTTTGGAGCAACAGACCTATACATATTATATCATAAAAGACAGTAAAATGCACTTATAAGGAGAAAATAAGAAAGTAGTATTTTTTTTACAAAACTTTCCTATTTTGTTAATTCAGCAAATTTCGTTCTGTAGTGGTAAAAAAAAATAAACAATAGCAAGTTTTGTCTTATATTCTATGACACAGATTCTTTTAGCCATCTGAAAGTTTATCCAGCTCATACTATACAAATATGAAAGGTCCATATCATGGATTCAAATATCACGAAATTGTACAAATATTATAGTTTTAGATGGAAATATTATGGATCTATTATCTAATCCTTTAAATTTCATTCTTAATTTCCTATAGTCCTAAAACACATAAAGATATGTTATACCTTAAAGACTATGATGCACATTCTTCTAGTTTCATGAAGGCTGATTCAACTCATGCTACACAAATATCATAGATCTAGATGAAGCGAAGTAAAAAAAATAGTTGGAAAATAGCATTTAATCAATATAATTTTCGGAATTTAACTTCCATTTTATGAGATTTAAGTAATAATACTTGTTTGTAAAGAATTCTTCCTTTTACTTAACAGTGATAATTTATTTCGTCTATTAATACCTACAAATTATCTGTACCTGTGTCCATTTTTTTTTTTGGTTTTCTAAGAAATTTCTTACTTTTTTTTACCGCAACTATCTTGATGATTAAAAAATTAGATAAACTTTAAGAAAAAGTGAGAAAAAAATGCAGGCAACAAGATAATGAACTCTACACTGTACCAAAAATTCACTAGACTTTTCTTTCAGAAATCTAACGGAGTTCTCAACTGTAAACAAAACTGTAAAAAATGTATAATTCTTATAAATTTTTAGATTTAAATTTGTATCTTCTGAGATTTTAGTAATGATACTTGTTCGTCAGGAACTCTACCTTTTGCATGTCGATGCATGATAACTGTATCGTCTATTATTATCTACAAATTAGGTATGTCTATGTATGTTATTATTGTTTTTCTAAGAAAAATTCGTACTTTTCCTTTCCTCTTACTATCTTGATGAGGGAAACTTAAATAAACTTAAGGAAATAAAATTGCCAATAAGAAAATGAGCTCAGCAATGTACCAAAAGCTCACTAGTCTCTTCTTTCAGAAATAACGGAGTTCTCAACTGTAATAAATGTAGTGAATGTCTTGGATGAAAAATAGCTTCGTGAGAAGTTTGAAAACTCATCAGTTACTATAAGAATAAAATCCCATATAGAGTGTGTCTAAGAAAATAAATGCCTCGGAGAACCTGTAACGTACCATATGTTTATTCAATAGACAAGGATTTATATTTATACGAAAATCTATTATATGCCCCACAGGATTTTCAATGCTTAGGGAGGTATGTTTAAGAAATGATGATTTTTTTTCAGTTAATTACCCTTATATGAAGGATTAAATGCTGAAAAAGAAGTATTGTACAGTTTTATATAGAATTGTTGAATATTTTAAGTTTAGGTTTGTTTCCATTGTAGAATCTATGATGTTAATTTTGATATTTGGACAGACTTAAAAACTATAAAAATTATTGACTAATTTTGCCGCTTGAGTCTTTATCCCTAGTTTTTAAGAGAATTAGGATTGTAAATCTAGCATTACTTTTTTTTCAAAACACAAGTAATTAATGTGTAATAAGTACATGCATGATACGAGCAAAAAAAACAATCGTGGCTCATATCTTTAATAGATCTTATGTATGTTTTCATTTCATAAACTTTTGTTTAAAATTCATGGCAATTACTTAGAAAACGCGATACCTAAGATTATTGTATTAGAAAACTGATAACGTTTAGTAGTTTTGTAGGAAAATAATTTTTTTTAATTCTTTATGTTACACGCCGATTAGGTAAAATTTGAATTATGTTAATTGTTCCCGTTAACATTGTGAAGCGCCTGAATTAAAATTGAAATATCTGAATAACTGAATAATTTTGAAAAGATTTGTTCTGCGAGAACTCTTTATTACTATTTAAAACCTGAAAAAATTTATTCATCAAATATTGTAGGCTTCATATTTATACAAATGAAAGAATATATCAAATAATAATGTTAACTTTGAAAACATTTTGTTTTATATTTATCATGTATTTGTTATTCTTCTTATTATTTTTTATGAATTGTATTAAATATATTTACAAATGTTTCTAGTGACGAAAACTGCTGAATATAAAGATCCTTCAATTGTTCACATTAACATTGTACAGCGCCTTAATTAAAATTGAAATATCTGAATAATTGGATAATTTTGAAAAGATTTGTTCTGCGAAAACTCTTTATTACTATTTAAAACCTAAAAAAATCTATTCATCAAATAATGTAGGCTTCATATTTATACAAATGAAAGAATATATCAAATAATAATGTTAACTTTGAAAACATTATGTTTTATATTTATCATGTATTTGTTATTATTATTATTATTATTATATATGAATTATATTAAATATATTTACAAATGTTTCTAGTGACAAAAACTGCTGAATATAAAGATCCTTCAATTATCATAATTAATATTATTTGTGTAATTTAATTTAAAGAAAGTTTTCTAAAAAATTAGTAAATAACATCATAAATTATTTGTTGATGTATCCTCGCTTTTTATATACTGCTCTCCATTTTCAAAATTGCTTTAACAGTGATTTGAGTAAAAAATAATTATGAGCAGCAATAAATCTAAATAAGTCTTCAAGTAACAACTTTTAATCCATAATGGCAAAATAAAATATGATACTCTCAATCTTAAAAGCAAAACAAAAGGACATACAATCACAAAAGAGAAATGTTTTATTTGGTTATTTATTAATCTGAACTGCCATGTTCAGCTTGCAAATTGATTTAATAACAATTTAGTGGATATATAATTCGCAGCAACAAGCGTTACAGCTTCAAATCTACTCTTAGGATGTTTCAGAAAAAGAAATCGAGTGTGTTGTTTTAAACTGCATTTAAGGCATTTAAGACAAATTCCAAATATTTCATCAAATATGAGATATATTACACAGACATCGTTAGGAATGGAAATGTTTTCGATAAGGATAAATTGAAGAAAAACATTTGATATCAAAGATATTTATAAAACTGGTTGAATTTGAGCATATGTAAAATAACAGTAATTTTCAAAAACGGAAAATTTGCAGTTGAAAAAATATAATACTGATGCATTTTAACAAGATTATGTATGCTCAATCACTATTGTTTGTGAAAAATTAAGAAACACATATAATAGAAATACTAGTTTAAAATATTTTAATTTTGGGGTTATAGTTTTTGCTTTGATATTGAAATCAAGAATTGAAACTGTTATTCAGGCTTTACAAAATATCATTTTTTTTCTTTTTATTATATCAAAAAGTTGAGCTCTCCTTGCAAACTGAGCAAAAAATCTTTAATAAGCTTCGATTTATGCTATCCTTTTAGCTTATATTCAAATAAAGACAAAGTAAAAATGAGGAGAAATTTTGAAGGAAATTTGATGGCAAAGTAGTTCTTTTTAGCTTAGACTTTTATCGGTACAATATAATTTCACAAAAACAAAGAGAATACCGAAGTTATGTGCATAGAAACGTAAGACAATAAACTATTATGACAGTTTCACTCAAAGCATGCCAGAGCTCCAAGTCATAATATCTTCTCTTTGTTCCTTTCATAAAACTAAGCATCATGTTATAACAGATAAGGTAAATTACATCCCGAAGAAGGGGAAGGGTTATCTTCAGAATTTCTCTTTTGTTTTTGAGGAGAAACCTATAAAAATCTTCTGATTAGTTTTAGGTTGCTGGAATATTTTCGTTCAAAGACAATGCAAAATCCACGGTTTGCCAGAAGGTTTTATATCGGAAAACAGTATACTGGAGACGGCGTTGTAATTAGTATGAAAATACCAGTTTTTTACAAAAATTAATGTTGGCGATAACTGAAATACAATCATATTGAGATGTGAATCTTGCTTCTATACAATTTTATTTAATATAACTTATTACAAAATGGGAATTTTGCAATCGATTTTCACTTTACTGACGATATATTAAAGTTCTGAAACTATGTCCTCTTTTTGTTTTCGATATAATGAATTGTTGTTATATTTAAAACAATATATTAATATGGATTCTACATACGAGTGGCGCCACCTTAGAGTGAGATGTAGAAAGATTGATTGAAAGATTTCGTAATATTCATAATAATGATTTTTTGTTAAAAGTCAAGGCAGAAAATAATTAAAAAGAAAAATAATGTATATTTCTTAAAATATAAATAAAAGTGTGTTTTGAAAATTTAATATTTAGAACCGCTTTTAAAGCAGTTCTAAAGTGGGGAGATTAGACCATCAAAGGTGGATATTCATCTTAATATCAACATACATTCTCTTTGTATTTCTTTTCTACAAGACCAAATTATTCTTTCTATTTCAAAAAAAACTTTTTGTGACAGTTATTAATAATTTACTGAAAAATAATATACTGGGGTAGAAGCCTTTCTCCAAATTCACTGGAGGAGGGGGGGGCTCTAAAAGTATTCTAGAGTATTTTCGAGCTTTCTGGCATACATTAAATACTAATTCACATGCATTTAGAGTGTTTTAGAGTACATGTTCTGGAGTATTTTCGAATTTTCTAGCATAGATTAAATATGCTTTTTCAATTAATTTTCTCATCAATTTAGAATATTATTGATCATTTGGATTAGAAAATGCTTAAATTACTATAGAAATAGGATATATATTCATGCAGTACAATATGGAGCAATCTTACAAGCAAAAGATCTTGGAAAATTTCTTTAACCATGTAAAAGAGAGCATTGAAAGTCTATCACTTTACTTTAAACTAAAAAAAGCATAAATTAAATCTGAAATGAGCGGACATAAAACCTATATCTTAATATTTACTGAATTCTATAAAAATATGGTGATCTTTCGGACATTATTATAATTAAAAATTATATATACTGTTCTTAGTTATTTCATTTTGTTTGAAAGGAAACATTAATTTATCACTCAAATTCAACCGAAAAATAAAGAAAGTTTAAGGCAGGTAAAAAAATTCTTAAATATATATATATAATAAATTAAGAGCTATATGAGAGACAATTATGTAGGTTAGTATATTTCTTAGAAGTAGAAAAAATTGAAGTATTTGGAGTGTGAAACCAATGTTTAAATGTAACTTGCTTCTTATAAACAGAATGAAGTTAAATAAATGGAATTTAAATTATTTATTTAATCTTTTTTGAACTAAATCATTCACTTGTGATGTAAAATTTGTCCCTACTTTTTAGCAGAAGCAACCGCTAACCTAAATTCTCAAAACAAATAAAAAAATGTAAAAGAATGCAAACAGATTTATTGTCAAATTCACATATTTTATCTGCATGACGCGTAAGCAATTGCAGCTATATTTCTCTGTGGATGAATTGGATAAGAAAAGATAAACGCAATTAATTTTATATTGATACTTACGTGCGTCTTTTCTCTTTTTGACAAATAATATTAAAATCAGAATCTTCCTATGGGGAGCCTTTTATAAAATAATGAAAATATATGAATGAATGCTCTTTAAGGCTAATAAAAGATCAAGTTGGACATTTAAAATTATACTGGTATGACTAAAATGACTTTTCAGTTTCCATGTTTTAGCATTTTTAATGTACTTAATTTTAAATAGTATTAGCTTCCTTTCAATTTGACTAAGGTCATATGACCAGAAGAATTGATGAATGACCCGGAGAGTGAAGGATAACTATGAAATTTCTTCTTAAAACTTTTTTATTCCAATACAATTTGTTTAAAAAAATGTTGAATGGGCTCAAATTTTATTTCCATTTTTTATAACAACATATTATTGGCTGTTGCTAATAATCGCATACCAATTTTAAATGACGTTTCATGTTTCGAGTAAATTCGTATTGGAATACAAGGGTAGCAAAATGAAAGAAGTCCACAAGAAATTGAAAGAAAGGGATTTTTCTTTTAAAACATTCCATAGAAAAGGTTAAAAATAAACAGTATTTTTTAAGTAGTTCTTTTTTTCCAAAATAAATAGTATTTCTTAAGTATTTCTTTTTTCCAAAATAAACAGTAGTAGTAAAAGTAGTTCTTTTTCCAAACAGTTATGCTTGAAAAATTGCAAATTTAGTATTCCTATTTTCTAAATAATATTAAATGAAATCAAGCATCCAGTTTGTATCGATTTGTTTGCGATCTCAATTATAATTTTAAATTTAATAATTATAAAGTGAATGATTCGGAAACAATCATTGCATCGAACCATCTGTCATTATGCGCAGTTTGCTTTCTATTAGAAAAGAATTCCACAAATAATAATATCGTCTGTTCGCTCTAATGTTCGTTCTTTTCTGCTTACACATGACACGAACGAAAGAATTCCGGAAATCCACTGAAATAAATCAATTCTGTAGGGAAAAAAAGGGAAAAAAATATTTATAGAAAAAACTTAAGTTGTTTCCATGCTCATAATATTTTTCGACGTATTTTTAACGAACGAATGACGCTGGAAAGGGATTGTGAAAAGATTTTTTAGCTATTTTTATGCGAAATTTCACCAAATCAAAAAAATAATAATAAATTAAATTTTTGTAATTCAGAGATTTAGTTGACAAAAACGTTGAATTCTTTTGAAATTAAATATTTTTTAACTAATGGAGAAAAACTAACTTTGAAAATTAGGATTTCTTTTTCCGAAAAGCGAATAATAAGCCAGTCTGTTGCAATTCTTCGGTAAACGCATATGTAATATTTAAGTAAGTTTTATTCATCATTTCAGTACAGTAAAAATAAACTGAAATGATTCTGGAATTTTAAGAAGCCGTTTCTTCTATTTGAATAAAAATTGAAAAAGAAAAAACTCGAAAAAGTTGGAATTTAAGAAAAAAATATATAATTTGAAGCCGGAGCATAATAAAGAAAAATATCTTACAAATAAATTTTTTATTAATTTCTTATTTCTTTGAAGTAAAAAAAAGTACATTATAAGCATATAGAAGAATGATTGAAAACTGGTGCATAAACATTATTTTAAAGATGAAATTTTCTATATAATTTTTAATGTATTTAACAAGAAGAGTTGAATTACTTGTTCTGTTTTCATACATATCCTATAGAAACATTTAGAAAACAATTTTCATACATTCATATAGAAAAAAAAAAGATTTATAGAAAAAACTTCAATTTTTTTCATGCATATAATATTTGTCGATGTATTTTTAACGAATGAATGAGGTTTCAGTTGGAAATGAATTTTGAAAAGATTCTTTAGATATTCTTATGGGAAACTTTTCAATATTTATGAAATCAAACAATAATTTAAAAAAATAATTTTTTATAATTCAGAGATTTAGTTGACATAGAAGTTGAATTCCATTGCAATTAAGTATTTTTTAATTAATGGGGAAAAATTAACTTTGAAAATTAAGTTTTTTTTCCCCGAAATACGAATAATAAGCTAACTTCTGTAAACGCATGCAATATTTAAGTAGGTTTTATTTCTCATTTTAGTACAGCGAAAATAAATAATTGGAATTTTAAAAAGCCATTTCTTAAATTTAATAAAAAAGCACTTTTAAAGATTGGAATTTAAGGACAGAAATATCATTTGAAGTTTTGATATAGTAATCGAAAATACTTCAAAAGTAATTTTTTTTCCAATTACTTATTTTTATGGAAATTATGGACTTATTTTTATGTATGTTTTACAAATAAAAAGTATACATTATACGCATATAGAAGATTAATTGAAAACAGAGGCAAAAATATTATTTTAAAGATGGAAATTTTAATTTAATTTTTAATGTGTTTGACAGAAAGAGTTGAAATACATATGCTGTCTTCTATTAACAAGTTAATTATTAATTTATTTTTGGATTATGAGAAATAATCTCTGTCTGGTTTTTGAAAGTTTTAATACGATTAAGCTAAATCCAAAGAATAATAAATGCAGTACTGACGGCAATCATTTTGAAGGATGATAATCTGTGAATATACAAAGTTTCGAAAAGGATTATTTTTCAAATAAACAGAAAATTTCAAAAGTTTGGGATGTCTGGCATCAATATCTTCAGATTAAATATGAAAGAAGCTATTAAATAACACAAATTTGTGAAGTCATCACATATTCTCATTTCAAGATAAACGGATTTGTTTATCGAGTTTATGTTTTTTTTAAACTTCAATTTTCAATAATAAAGGAATTTTGAAATTTAAAAAGATCCAGAAAGATCTTAGAAAAAAAGGATTTAGTACAAAAATATAAAAGGGAGATCGGGATTGTGCGAATTAATCAGCAAGTGCATAATAAAAGCCATTCAATGTTTTAGAGACTTTGGTTATTTCAATCTTTAAAAAAATCCTTTTTATTCATTTTAAAATTAATTTCTTGTGCGTCACCAATAAATAAATAGAATTGTGTTGCACCTTTTTTTAAATGCAAAGTGATATATTTATGAAAAAATTTACCTTAATTTATACCTTTTATTTTATCACTATAAATACTATATTCCATGAAATTTCTATTGATTTTTTTATTAATTCGAAATAAAATTGTTTTATATTTAATAAACAAAAGTATATTAAGAGTGTTTGTAGATTAATTGAGTATATTCTGCTTTTTCCTTATGAAATATTCTTAAAGTGAATCACAACGCATATTATTAAACTTACTATCATATTTTTAAACTTTAAAAAAATTCTAACGACGATCTTCATGTTCAAACCTGAAAAATTATGCTATATTTATGATTTTTTTCATTGCATTTGGTGATTTTTCAATTTTCTATGTCTGTTGATCTTTGAATTTGTTTTTCCATTTTAATCAGTTTTTTTCAAATTACATTAAAAATTGTAAATTTAAAATTTCTTTCATTTTTTTTTTAATTTTTATATTTTAATTTATTTTACTTTTTTTATATAGAATATTTTCTGCATCCAATATCTCATAGCTGATTTTAAACAATTAGAGAAAACATCTAATTTTATTTGAAAAATGCTCTAGATGATGCAAAGAGTTTTATTTTATTTATTTCATTTAATAAATGTACATCATAAAAAACACGAAGTCTAACTTTCTACTCAGCTATTTGTTATTATAAGTCGCATCTAATAAAGTATCATTAATATACTAATATTTTAAACAAATCCAATTTTCAGTTTTCTATAACTAAAATTGTCCAAAACATGAATATTTGATTTTCAATATTTTAGGTGAATCAAAGGGCCATATCAAGTTACCACGAATGAATTAGCCAACAGTTCTAAATGTGATCATCGAAAATATTGATATTCACTTAGAGTTATAAAAATTGTTAAAACTAGAGTAATGTTTGAAATATGCAGCTTTATTATATTTCAAATATTAGTTTCTAGAAAATATTTTATTAAACAAGATTAACAAGAGGAAAAGATAGTAAAAATATTTAGACATCGTATTTATTTAAAAGTATTAATTGGTTCAAAAACATAAAATGGAATTACATACATTATTTAGAGCATAATTTCAACAGGAAATAATTAATCTATAATTTAAAACTTAATTTCTGCAAATGTAAATTCATATTAACCAGCTATTCATTGAGATAAAATTTGTTACAGAAATGAAAGAACATCTTCACGTACATTTTAAGAGCATCTAATTCTAACTGACAATCAGGTGAATTCTTAAAAAAAAAAAAAAAAAAAAAACGTTACGCTGCTTATTAAATTATAATTATTTCCAGAATTTTTTTAAATCTGGATTATTGTTTTCAAATCCTGACACATAGAATTTTATCTCATCCCTGTTAAGTGTAACTTTTTGAAATAATAAAAGTCTGAATCCCATAAAAAACAATGCCGTCTTCTTTAAAATAATATTTTAACTTTTAGATTATAAGATAGTCTTAACTTTTATAGATATAAGCTTAAAGGTTTGAAAAGAAAATAATTAAAATACAAAAAAACAGCTTTATAAGGGGAAAAAATCCTTTATTCATACATTCAAGATTATAAAGTTTTTATTTCAAGTTGCAATAACAACTTTAAATTATTCTGAAAAATACTCACCCTCAATAATAAAGCGTACAAACATTTTCAAATAAATATAAGAAAACTATATTTTCTTCTTTATTTTTGTTAACTCTAAAAAAGAATGATTTCATTTACTTCAAGAGATTTAATTTGAAAATAGAAAAAAAAAAGCAATGTGAAATTAATTAAACTCTCAGGGTTGCAATCCTTTCAAAATTGAACAAGTTTCTATAAAGAAGCAATTTTTCAAAAGATAGACGAAGAAATAAAACTCGAAAAGTATATAGACTTTTGAAAAAAAAAGACGGCATAAACAGTAGAAACAAAAAGGACGAAAGAACTGAAAAGAAACATCCATCCCAGATTCATTATAAAATTCATTATTAATGAGAATGAACTATACTATTTACAAAGCGAAACATCAATCCCACCATATGAGATACATAAACTTTTAAGTAAGAAAATACCAATAAATACCAGAAAAAAAACATTCTCGATTGTATCTGCTAGATAGGTAAATAGATACGAAGTTTAACGTAGCAAAATCAAACGTTCGAAATAAGAAAATATGAAAAGTATGTCTCAAACATCATTCAAAAGTAAACGAACTACCATCTGTAAACAAGTTCCGATATTTCGTTACCTCACAGGCAGCAAGAAACATTTGTTTTAAAAGAGTCAATACCTTAGCGCATGAAGGTAGTGAATCAACAGTAACACATGCATTATGAAGTGATTTTTCTTTTATTCTTTTGTTTTCATCATTTTCAGGAACACCTCGCATCTCCCCTTACCCTTTTTTTTTTCTGAATTAAATATGTTGCGCATTGTAGGGTTAATTGAATTTTTCTACTCCCGACTTCTAATCAGAAGGAAGAGATGGAGGAAAAAAATATTTCTTCTTGGATAAGCAGTTTATGAAAGATCCGTATGTTTCGTTTGGTTGTATTTTTTTCCCTCTGTTTCTCCGAGCCTTTTCATTACCTACTGTGCAGAAGAGGAAGAAAAAGACACAGAGGAGTACTGCGTTGGAGTTCTAACTTAAAAACCTAACTTACCGAATTGGATTTGTTCAGTTTTATTTCGAGGTTCATTTTAACAATCTTAGAGTCAAGGTGGTCTCTTGCAGGGGTATAGGTGGGGGAAGATTACATATATATGTGCGTGTGTATGTGTGTGGGTATACGTTTAATAAAAGAATATCATAACAAAAATGCATATTTTCCCAATTGTCACATGGCTTGACGTTTTTTAACTCGAAGTTATTCAAGAAAGTAATTTATTATTTAATTTTTTTTTCATGTTGGTGCTGAAATGGGGAACTAATGGAATGTGGACGATGCCTAGCTAGAAGAATTCTTTTCTTAATTACATTGATGATAAGTCCAAATTTTTCTAAGAGCTACTTTTTTTACTGTTAATTCAACTTACACTTGTTTATGTTCTAGGAATTGAGAACGATAGCCAAGAAAGAAAGCATTTTTTTTTCTTAAATTTCTACAAAATCTATCGATTTTTCTTTGTGGTAAAGTTGCAGGTTGATACGTTACATTCCCCTGAAATGTATTTTCCCTCAATTGTTAAGAGATTTAGCTGACGGAAAATGCACAGTTTTTCAAGTTTTTGTTTTTTAAACGATCTTTAATTTTTTTCATCAAATACCCTTGTGACGTGAGCATCGATGCAGAGAAAATCGTTTTTTGCTCGCAGTTACTGCATCATTTTATATATTTTTTCTCATCCATTCTATATTCATATTACACATTCCAACATGCAAGGGAATTTCAAGTTCTTAGCTAATTTTTTTGAGTCACTAGAATGTCGTTTTTGTGTAAAATATACGCAAACAGACCCTGATAAAAAAGAAAGAAAAAACTGCATAAAAGAAAGCGAGGCATGAATTTTTCAAAAAGATTTTGATTACTGCGATCATTTTCTGAAATATATTCAATTTTTAAAAACTTAAAAATTTTAATCGCAAGTGCTACTTTACTCCATAAATGTGGACTAGTTTCAAAATAGTCATACTGATTAAATATAAAGATGAAATCTTTATGAAATTCTTTAAATGATGTCATTTATACTTTCACACCGCGATGCATAATGGTGTTTAATAATAATCAAGAAACAAACTAAATAAAAGGTATGCCTCTGAAAATATTTTTTTTTATTCTCCCATCTTCTTTTCTAAACCATTTTATTCATAATATGCAAGAATTTTTTTTATAGTTTTTCAACATTTCATTCAATACCAATTATGAAAGCGAACTTGTTTTAAAGGCTAATAATTGTAGCTTAGAATATTGTTTAAAAAAAAAAAACTGCAATTATTATATTTTAAAAAAACTTTTTTAAAATTCAAACAATTGCTTTTCATTGCGATTGATAATAAACAACACTACTCAAAATGTTTAGAAATTGGAGTATTTGTGTTATAACAACTCAGATAAAGATAAATAACCACAAAACTCACAGAAAATATTAAAAAAAATTAAAATATCCAAAGAACAACTTATGACGCTTTTCATTTATCCTTTCTATTGTTTGACGACAAAATTTAGTTGACTTAAGGATAAACTTTTTTCTTGAATGTTTGGAAAGTATTATAATTTGTTGAGAGTCTTTTTGTATTTCGATAATCATTTTCTAATACTAATTTAAATGTTCCCTACAAATAAAGTCGTGCTTTATGTAAAAAGATGCTCTTTATTGAGATATGTGCTGCACCATGGGACAGTTAAAAAATATAATTTTTAACTTGAGTCAAAATTACACCTCCATTATTCAAATTCTATTAACGCCTACTATTTAATAAATATTGTGCAATTTTTAAATTTAAAAAAGATATAATAATGTTTTTTTCTCAACTTTGTAAGTGTTTCGAAGTTCAATACCATTTTGAACCAACGAGTTGTAGACAAAAATTTAAAATAAACATTCAGCTCCTAAAGTAATAATGCTGTATTTATTTTACGACTTTATGGATAACTAAATAGATTAATTTTTTTATTATTCTTAATTTCTAAACTTTAATAGCATACATAATATAATTAGAGTTTTTCCAAACAAAACGCCCACATATAATAAATTGTATCGGTTAATGAATTTTAAAATTAATTTCATGCGATTCCTATTGTACCTTGGAATATCGGGTGGAACAGCATGCTATTGTCTACAAGCGCAACTTTGTACATTTATGGTAGAAGAAAGTATGGAACAATAGATGAAATTAATTACACAATGGAATTAGTTATATTTATATAAACCATAATTCAAAATTATAAAATGCAAAAAAATAATAACAACAATTATGTTTATAAATATAAAATATTTAGTTGTCATAATTCAGGTTTTAATATTTTATTGATCGCAAAGACAAAGACGGCATAAAGTTTCTGGATCTGCTATCTGGTTATATCAAAGGGATCCCCTCCCTCAGTCTCTAAATGTCAAGGGAGATGTTGCCAGGCCTTAAGTACAGAACTTTCCCCAATGAAATTATTTCCTTGATGACTGAAATTCGCAAATATGATTTTTATTACTATTTTTAATATCACGTAACTATTCTTAGAACTTGTAATGATTTCTAATCTTGAGTTATTTCATTAGTCTTTATACATTTTTTAAATTGCTATTTTTTGATAACGTTTTCTTAATACGAATAAATGGCTTCTACATTTTAACAAAATGCTATTTTTGATTACGCTTTCTTAACAAGAATAAATGAGTTAAATAATCAAAGTGTAATAGAAAAAAAATTCAAAATTTTATTTTTGACTACACTTTCTTACCAAGGGTTTCTATATGTTTACAAAATGTTATGTTATTAGATAATATTAAGCCATGAAATAAATCATCTTCGAAATGTTAGTGGTATTTATCTTTCCTAACAGAGACACAAATTTTAAAACAGTTTGTGAAAAAATTCTTTATTGCTGTAATAAATTTTGTAACAAATTAGGTCCAAGATATTTTACAGTTTTGCAAGAAACATGTGTTTCAGTATTATTGAGAAGAAATAATTTGACCCCGACCGTATGAAAAAATAAGATTTTGCTACAAAGCAATATTTTGTTTACAAAGGAACATTACAAGACAGCATGACACATTTCGCACTCCTTGTTTAATCTTTCGTTAAAATGTAAATTTGGTGGAGTGAATGTTTGGAATCATTGGTCGCACAGGCTATTAAAGGCACTTAATCTTTCGATGAATTCACATCCGTTGAATTTTGAATATCTCAACCAAAATCGATACTCAAACGACCATTTCCCTCAAAAATACCTCAGCATTTTTTTCAGTACTCTGATACATAAGACAAAAAGGAAATATCTGAGACCCGTTTTAGAGAATGAAAAATATTTCATAAACCTGAATGAAAATGATCAAAAATCATTCACAGAACTACATGTGACCTTCATATATGTTATGACCTTCATATATTATATGTATTCTATAAAAATAAATTACATATCAAAACGATATGTCAATGCTACTAAGCTATGAATTCAATTATCAGATTTTTAATTTCTTAGTGTTCGAGCTATGAAGTTGTATTGAAGGCTTCTGTCCAGTGTTCAGTATCTTTCAAACAGGCTAATTCTTCTTTATAAATGCTTAACAGATTTCATCAAATCAATATTTAAAACTGTTGGAAAATAGAAGGCATTCAAATTTTTGAAAAAGAGCTAAATTCTCTAAAAATATAAAGTTATTAAAAGATAATTCATGAAATACTATGTACATTATTTTCAGGTATGCATTTAATAAAAAGTACTGACGATTAAGCTTTACATAGTAAATTGAAATTTATTTTTTTACTTTGTATTTATACATCTTCGAAAATATTTTCTAAAAACAGGTAAACTAAATAAAATGTAATTGTTTTTTTATAAATAAATTTAAAACTTTTCGTTACTAGTGTTTAATGCGAAAGGAAATGATACATAACCTTGAAGAAATTTAATCTATCGATAGAAAGGTTAAGCTAAAGCTATATCAAAAGTTCATTATACTTATGCTAAGTACTTCAAAATATTTGTTAAATTTTAAATTTTTTCAAACTTTAATACATGTACCTTATGGGTCTGGTTTACAATCAGTATTATTTTGATGTATTTTTAAAGTAATTTTGCAGCAATTTAAAGAAATTACAATGTATCTCTGAACGATGAAAAAATCTTATTATTCTTCTAAATATACTTTATTTTCTTGTTTCAAAGTAATAATTTTCTACACAATATGCAATCTTTATAAAGCAGCAATGAATTTCATTCGAAATGTTGATAAAACTATAAAATGTATAGCAAGCGCTATCGCGTATAACATTTTATTAAAATAAAATGTTATACGTTGTTAAAAAATGTTTTGATGAAAAATAAGATGTTATGCGAGAATAAGACATTTTATTTTTCATCTTCAAAAGGGTAATCGATATCAAGTAATTCCGAGCTGGGCCGTCTTCTGTGGTACATATTTTTTCTGTTACAGACTTCTATTGCAGTATAATATTTCTACACATTTTTCAGAAACACTAAGTAAACTACACACGCACATGTTACCATGTAACTCTAAGTTTCATTGCCTTCTAAGATACTTAAGTTTTCTCTTGCAAATTTTTATTGATAAATTCAGCATTGTATTCAAAAAAATTTAAAACTACACATATTTGTTATTCTTTTGTAGACACATTTCAACAGCCGCTCAGCAAACTAGTACTTAAGCTTGGAGAGAAAGGAGGTCCAATCTCGGCTTTGAAAACGAAACAAAAAATATCCACCAAGCAACATTAAAGTAACTGAGATGATTTCGAAGAATACGAATGCCCTGTACAAATTAGTGCGATAATTAAAGGTTATATTTAATTATGATTCTCTTGGAAGAGCAATGAATGAGGGACTGGATATCATGTCTCTTGTGGTATGTGAGAATATTCAACCCTGTGGAATTTCCCAAACTCAACTGAGGTCCATTTAACGAAATTACAGGTCGTTAGGAAATGCGTAAATACAGAGCTAATTTAAAAACTCGAGGTACTTTAAAGACGTCGCCACTTTTAGGAACTGTGTGGGTAGAAGAGGGGAATGAGGAACGCAATGTTATTTAGTTTAAAGCAGGTGTTGTCGCTAATTCCTTTGGTGATGATGAAGAATGAAAATTAAAATTCGCCTGGGAAGAAGAAGGGAAAAAAAATGGGAATATTTTCCGTTTGCTTTGAGAGTTTCTGTGGAATGTGATCAAAAAGAAGGATTGGGAATTCCTCTTACTGTTTAAGAATTCGCTCTGAGAAGAGGAGTGGAAGGAAGTATGTGTCTTTGGTAATTGTTTACGCCAATCTGGCTGACTGTTATGAAAAGGTGGAATTGAATATTGCTGCTCTGTGGAGTATTCTGCTAACAATTGCAACAGCGAGAGTGAAAAATGTTTTTTAACGATTGTGACATTTGAAAGATGGCTCTTTGCTTTCTGTGGATCATTGCGATGAGCTCTGTGGTTTTCTGAGAAAAGCTTTTTGGTATTGCAATGTGCTTCGTGTTTTAAAACAGAGAAGTTTGGAACGTTAATGTAGAACATATTCAAAAGTCTGTGGGAATGCTGTACCAAAAAGCAGATTATAAGAATTTTTCTGATGCAAACTAAATTTTTATAATTTTTAATGCAGTTTTGTGTAATGCAAATTAGAAAAGCAAGTAATTATATTATTTATTTGATGCATCTTATACACGTTGCAATCGTTTGAAGTGAAAGGACAAAAAATAAAATATTCATAAAAATTGAAAATATTCACATCCATGAAAGCGTTTCCTCAGAAAATTGAAAAAGATTTTTAAGTAAAACAATATGAGTCATTAAAACGGAAGTTACTCGAATATAAAATTCCTTTATATTACTGATTTTGTCTTTATTTGCAAAATAATTTTAATTTTAAGACATTTGTGCAATGATATTTTCATTATCTCACTTATGATAGCATATAATCCGCCAAAATAATTGTTCTCAGTTACGGAGTTACATACATGTATAGATTTTTCATATTTGTCTATGTCGAAGATATTACACTCATATATTCATATGTAGGAATAAATACTCGGCCATAAAATGTAAAAGAAATAAATATCTCAAAATATTGCTTATATGAATCACAGAATATTGCTTATCCCGTTGGTATTCAAAATAATGTTTATATCTGCATAAAATCTAACAAATTAAAAACAAAATATAAGTTAATTTCTACTCAGAAAGTGGCCTAGTAATAAATAAATAAATAGAAAATTTTAAAAAAATTATAATACACTGAGCTTCAAACAGAAACATGCTTTGCAGTTTTACTCTTTATTTTTGCAATGCGTTTGTGTGTGAAAATGAGAGATCTGGAGATGAAGGTGTTGTATTAAGATGGGTATGTATTTCATATTATTTTCAATTTTTCATCATATCCATATCTCCTTTTGTTAAACTTATAGTTATATTTTTCACTAAACTTGAAAGTAAATCCTCATATAAATCGCCTTTAAAATCAAAGCTTCTTTTCTTACAAATTTTCATTTCCATCTTCTTCCATTATACCATTTTTTGGTAATATTTTTACTGAAAGACTGGCTTTAGACTGATGTTTAAATTCTATATTTTTATTTATTTTTTAACTACTTTGAGTAATAATTACCTTTAAAAATGAAATTTAGCTAAATTTATAATTTATAATTCTAAATTTCATATATATACTAATGATACTTTTTAAAATTTATTACACGTACTTTACTTTTAATATTTTATAAGAAATAATACTTAATGTTAATAAACTTTTGAATCAAATTGGGCCCTTTTTTCTTGAAATACATAAAATGTCTATATGAATATTTTTCTTTACTTCCTTCCTGGAGTTTATGTCAAAAGAAAGTATTTTAATGAAAGATAAAAATTAACGTTTTGAAATGTATTGGTGACTTAGAAGTTTAATATTTATTAATGATGATCAAATTCTCTTTGTTATATTTTAAGTTTTAACTGCTGAAACTGAAAAAAATTATTTTAGCATGTATGTACTCGTTTGATTGAAATAAATTATTACAAAGAAATTTAGCTTCTTGTTCATAGTCCTTAAAATTTTTCATTTGTTTTGGTAAAATTGAAATTTTACCTCATTCGTATTATGAAGATACTTTGAGATCGATTTTGTCCGAAGTTGGAAATTTTTAGATGTTAAAATCTGAAATATTCCTTGAAAGGTAGACTTACATGGATATTTTCTAAGCATGCTCTTTGATTATTTACGTGCAACAAATAAAATTTCTCTGGTATGTTTTATTGTGAATGTTAATTTGTTTTAATGTTAAATAATTAAAGAAAACACACGGATTCCAATTAGTTTCTATAAATTTATAATTATTATTAGCAATTTATGCATTTTAATTTAAATTTTAATGAAAAAATAAATTTTAAAATTGCATTTAATTTTCCAATAAATGTGTTGCATCTTTCGTTAACACATTTATTTTCACCTTCAGAAAGAATACATTAACATGCATATCACAATTATGTCCCAAAAATCAGAATTATTTTGTAATATAGATAAACATACTGATAAAAATACAGCTGATAAATTATTTTGTGGGATTAAATTTAATTTGAGCAAAGATGTATCCTTTAATTAAGAATCCTAAATTGTTAAATCTTAAGAATATTTCATTCATTGAAAAAAATTAATTATTTTTCAGTGTCTCAAAATATTTCGCAATCACAGATAATAAATTTTTTTTAAAAAAATCTTATTTTTGATGCGGAAACTCAATCTTCAATCTCTGTAATTCAGTGTATTATTTTGCAGTTTTTTCTACAAGAACACTGAATTCGGGAACAATAAAATGTGAACTATAAAATGAAAAATATCATGATTATTTCTCTCTTTTTGATGTCAGTGCATATATTTAATAACCTTTTTTTATTTATTTCCCTTCAGTAAAATCATATTTTATATGCAATAGCTTTTATGTTACTTCAAAAATGCTCTTTCTTTGCCTAGAAATACCATTTAACTTATCTGTTAAAAGAAGAATTTATAAAAGTCAGGACAAATCTTATAGAATCGAAAATTAAAACAGCATTTTATTTTGTTCCTTATACAAAGCAAAACTCATCTGAATAAATTTTTTTATCAGAAGAATAGGTAAAATTAAATTATCATAAAAACCACCCGTTGAAACTGGTCCAAATAATCTTATACAAGATGAAATTTTACAAAATATTAAATTAAATGTTTTTTTTGATTTACTAAAGTACCGTAATGTTAACATGCTTTTTAAAGCAAATATATTTTCCTGAAATAAATGGAAAAATAAACGTCAAATGCAGAATATTAGTAACATAAGGAGCGGAAGAGGCTGAAAAATTGGGTTGCACGATATATTTCAATATATGTAAGGAATATCTAAAAAACATATCCAGAGGATTCCTGTTTTTCAGATGGAAGAAAATAACTGATATTCGTTGTATATGATTACTAGTCTTGAGAATTTAAAATTCAGTTTTTTTTAACAAATAGTTATTCCACTTAATTTCATTTCAATAATTATTTACTGTCTTTTAGTGCGAATTAAAAATTTTGTTCTTAATTTTGTACAAAATCCAAAGACTTTTTGAAAAACCGGTTTTTGAATTCAATATTTCCAAAAAACCGATTTTAGCCAGTTTTCGAATTTTTGTCAAAGAAAAATGAAGAATGTTTTATTTAATTCATATAAAATAACAAAAAAAAAATGAAATCAGTGTCAAAGTCAGAATATTAAAGTAATAATAATACGGATTATCTATGCATATTACTTATACAAAATAACGAAAATTCAAACAAAAATTTGAAATAATATTTGTATTATTTTCACTAATTTTAATTTCTAACAAGAAAATGGGATTTAGAAAAACAAAATATTCCCCAAACGTTGACAAATTCTAGTTCGTATTTTGGATAAATTGACTGAAATTGAAATTAAATTCATTAGCTACTGAACTTGATTTTATAGTTTTTAGGGAATCAAATAACAAAACTGAGATTTGTTCTTTTATTCGTTGCCTCAAAAAATCAAAATTCAGCTTTCAGCGTCTTTGGATTCTTATATTTTTCTTCAGGCTCTTCAAGAAACTTATGAATTGATTTTTCCGTGACTTTTTTAAAGCATTATTCTGATTAATAGTCTCTTAGATTTCATCAGAATTGGTTACAACATAAGAATTTGGAAATTTTCGAAACAATAATTTTCCAGATAACTTAATAATTTCGGATTTTGAAGCTAAAGTAAGAACACTCGATTTCTTTGCTGAATTAAAATTGTTTTGTGGATTTTACAAATACTGCAAAGAGCTTCTAATTCTATTTATTTTCCTTTTTCTAAAGTATATAATAATTTCAAAACGCATTTCAGTGTTTAGATTTTTTACTTCATAAAAAAGAAATTCAAATACAACTTCACTTATTAAAATTGGCATCTCGTCACCCTAAGCCTTCAGCTGCAAGATGAATCGGTCCCAACCGATGAAATTCAAAACATTTATTTGTTTGATTTCTGAAAAAGAAGAATATCCAGGCTTTTCAGTAAAACTGGTTTTCAAATATGATAAATTTATTTTAAAAATGGTTTTAAGGGTTTTTAAAAACCGAGTTGGAAAACTGTCAAACCCTAGTTTTAATAATATTATGTAAACGTATTTCAAGTGAAAGATTGTATGCTCGATTTCAAATTTCAGTTATCGGTAGATTTCACAATTTTCATGATGCTACGATTAGTTTAAATGTAAAGATATTTTGTATTAAGAATAAAAGGAATATATTCAAATATTTCTATTTTTTGATGGGATAATTTCAAATCTACCCTTTCATTCTCTCATATCCAAAGTATAGAAAGAGAAATTTTTGCAATTTTCAAAATAATTCTAATTTAAGATTTCAACAAATTTTTACGTTTCAGAGTTATCTGACTTCGAAAAACGTATCAAATATCTGTGAAGGCGATAACTATATACTGCTTTGAACTACACGCAGTAAACTACACGCAGAACTACTAAAATTTTGAGTTTGGACACTAATTATGATAGATTTTTATCAAATTTTGAACCAGGTCCATACAGAGGCAGTATAAATGTTCGATTGTCAGAATTTAAATGAACTCAATAACTACAAAACAGAACAATCTAATTGGTTCACAGATTTATCGTTTAAATTTTAGATTTGTTTTAGATTTTGAACTAAAAGCCGTCAAGAAGTTTAATTTTTATCAAAGGAATGAGTTACCGTGTTATGAGATTGTAAACTCTATAACTCAGAAGAACAATGACTTAAATATATAAAATTTAGAATTAATTTTGTAACTACATATGTTATTCTAATCTTAATATGGGAAAAATACTTCCAAAATACAAATCCGGTTTCCAGGTAAAGTATTAACAGCTTCACAGCGACTGATTATCCGTCAAAATTATGAAAGATTGAACTCTAAATACGCTTTTTCGTAGCTATTGTTCACCACTGGCATTCGATTAATAATCCACACGTACATTTATTAGACAATATGCGAAAAAAATTTTGGGAAGGTAGTTGGAATTGAATTTCAAAAAGAAATACTTATGTGAAATATTAACACATTAAAGGCGGGAATCGAAGTACTACGACTTATATAGCAAACTTTCATCAAGATGCCCCACCTTTAATGTGTTAATGTTTTTATACTCTTGAGTGTTAATTCAAATTTATATATTAAATCTTAGAACAATAGCTCGTAGAGATTAAATTTATTAGAAATAAAATAAATTCAATGAAAATTGAAATAAAATCAATATTCTAATATACCAGTAGTATAAAGTTACCATCTTTTGTGTTTAATTTTATATTCAGATATTTTAATTCTCAAGTTTTAGGAAACATAAAATAATAAATTTGCTTAGTTAAATCGTCGTTTATAAATTAAAATGTTCCATTTTTTGAATATAAAACATTTTATTTAGTTTATAATTACAAAGTTTTTACAATAATTATTTGTTTACTTGTTGCACCAAATACAGTATTGCATATATCTCAGTGTTAAGATATATTATAAAAATTGATAAATATTTATTCACAAAAAATGGAACTATTACAATATGTATTCAAAGTACATCAATTTTAAGTTCTTGATTTATATAATCTGCAGAACTGTAATTTTATGGTTTTAGTTTTTCTCAGCGTTTTTTTTCCCTTAAGTGTTTATGTGTCATATTAATATAAAACAACTTAGTTATCTAATCAGTTGACAAAACATTTATAAAAAATTCTATCAGATGATGTAGATAGTAGTTGATGATGTATTTTTCAAAAAATCACCTATCTAATCATCCTTAACCACCGTTATTAGCAGAATATATAAAATTTCATAAAGATTCAATATATTTTTATCAAACTTATTTATATTTATTGAATTTGTAATACAGGGAATATAATTCAAATTTGACTGGATGTTGATAAAAATTTGATTTTCGAAAAATGCATACTAGGAGTAATTGAGTTGGAGACAGCAAAAGATAACAATTTTTAAACTAAAAATGAGAGGAAAATCTTGTTTTAATAAATATGATCTAATTAACGAACAAACTATGCTTAATTTAAAATCAATAACGCGATTGCAATTATAATTTTTTCATTAATGAATCTAATTATTTTAATAAATGATTATTCATAAAATATTATCACCAACATTTCTCTACATTTGATATGGTTTGATAGACAATTATCACGAACAATTATTTTTTAGGCTTTGTGATCAAAGTATAGCTCCTATCATGAGCGTCACATTTGTCTATTCCTAAAGTCAAGATATGACTTATCATTGCGTAGAAAAGCAACACCATTATTATTGTACCTACCAGGTAGGCAAATATTTGTTTAATGATTCACTAAATTCTCATCTTCGTATTTGAGGTATCACTGTTGAGTTCTATAAATAAGTTCGCAATTTCAAGAAACAACAAAACAGCAGTTTACAAACAAAAATGTTACAATAAGCTTCCAAAGAAATTATACTATTCATAAGTTAGTAAATAATAAGAAATACAAACTTTAAATTGTAATAATTAATAATTTTAGCATTCATTTAATAAATACTCAATATAAATTCGAATTATACACAATTCTCTAATTTTCTGTTAATAGGAATTTCAAGGGAACGGAAAAGAAATTCTACTTACAAAACCGAATTAAAAGGTTCAAATTACATAAGTCCCAGTCAATTGCAATTAACACCTTGTTGATCTTCCAATAAACGCTTATTAATTTTAAAGTCTTAGTTTTACTACAACGAAAATAATTAACTTGCCCAATAAAAAGAAAATTGTTAGGATACTTTTCACTACACAAGAAATAAAGCCACTGGTATTGCTACTATAATGAATATAGTTGCACTGCGCAATCTATTGAAAATCATTTTGCTCGGAATCCTTTTACTGAGATTAGAAGGGTAGTCTCACGAAGTATTTATCTCAATTTCCGCAGGTTCCCTCGGAAGAAAATAAGATACAATAGGAAATAGTGATTGGTTAGTTTCTTGCTTCTCTTGTACCCCAATCTCGACACAGCCTAGTGTAAACAAATGGCGGGATTTAGGATATGTGGCGAATACATTGTCATTAACATATCGGCTTTTGTTTCTTCTAATGTAAGCTAGCTGAGAAAATAGGATTTACTTTAAAAGGGAATGGTTTGTTAATGTCTTACTGATTTCTATAAACTTTTAATTCATTTACGTGACCATTCATGAAGCTAATCGATTCAGGAATCCCAGTTTACTCTGTCACTAAAATACTTTTGCAGCATACCAATGCTGTTAGTTTGTTATGCGTTTGAATGTGAGTTTATTTAGACACATGTTAAATTTTTTATTCAATTATTGTGAATGAAATAATCATGTTTATGCCGTTCTCAACATTTTGACGATCGGAAATTTTATCATTATTTTTAAGTTTTAAAATTTATTTAATGATCTTCAAAATACATATTAATGTTACGTCATGAATTGTAAATATATATCCAACAAATTGATTGATAGTAACAAAAAAGAATATATCTGTAATGCAATGCAGCAAATTCTAGAAGCATGCTTTGTTTTTTAATTAATTGAACTATTAGTGTTTTCTAATGAAGTTGTGAATTTAGATTAGTTAAAAATTAGGAATTAACAAGGAAATATAAAATGAATTAATTTAAAATGCATAATTTTTCAATATTGATTTTAGGATTAGATGAAAATGTTTGGTTTCTAATATATTTTCAAAAATTATATTATAGTGCAGTGTTACCACTGAATTTTAAAGGTCAATTTGGAGACAGTCTTTAAATGTTTCATCTGTTGTATAAAACCTTTAATAAGTATAAATTAATGCTCCTTGAATTAGCTGGTTATCATTTTGTTCAATGTTGAATTAATTTTAAAAAATTTAAAATGTATAATTTTGATTTGTCTCAGAATGATCATGAGAATGAATACTATCACTGGAAAGCTATGAAATAGTTTTTATTTAACTATTCAGAGACGAAATTCAAAAATATTACCTAAAGAAATCTTACAAAGGATAAACTTATGTTAATGAAGTTATAAGCTATTGTGCAGATTTCAGATTTGTATTTTGAATTATATTTTAGATTAATAAGGAAAAATGAAATGATTTTAACAAGAAGTTCAACCGATTGTCTTTAAATAAATGGTTAATTTTGGAGAAAGCGAATTTTTTTTTTCTGTAATGTTTTTCGAAGATGGTTATATCTCAGCGCTTTGACATTAGTTCCTAATTTTATAAAGAGTTAAATATCTTAGAAGTATAGTAAGAATCTAGCTTTAGATATTTTTAGTAAAATTAACAATTGTTTTAACAATGGTTTTTTTCTATGAAATAAATTACAAAATATTTATTTTATCTTCTCCTCTTGAATAAAGTCAGTTTTTTCATAGAAGCTTAGAAATAATTTATGTGGTCTAAAAAAGTTGAATAATTAAAATAATTATTATATTTTTAATAACTATTTTCTAATTAAGTACTTACCATTTATGCATTTGCTTTACTTCTGCTAAAGTAGCAAAGTGAGGCTTTGAAAAAATTAACATTGGAACTGTTAGAAATTTGAGTCCTTAAAATAATCGGCTTTTACAAAAAAATTGACAATAGTGATCAATAGCTATTCTTATGTATGGTAATTGTTATATTATTATGTGTTAGTTATATTATTTGCTGAATGTGATTGTTTTATTATTTATTGTATTATATACTTTATTACTTTTCTATGACAGAATAATAGGAAGAGTATTAACTACTACTTTCTATAATATCGTCTGAAGAAGACAAAATCTTGTATTATATTAATAAAGGTTGTAAGTAGGTCTTACTCCAATAACAATAAACTCATAAGAATGAAGGATTAATAACAGCATTTCACCTAATTTTTATTGCGTGATTTTCTACATTGGAGCAGCAATAAAAGGCACTAAATCACTTCTTCTTGCCTATTCTCTGAAAAATATAATATTTTATGTTGTAATAATAGTAATAGTAATGGCAAGTTATATCTAACTCCAACAACAAAAGTAAAATAGAAATTGAACCAGCTGTAGTTTTTAGTTTGATGTTTATTCGTGTGAGTTTTCTGTAAACCAGTATAACTAGAAACTGTAACCAAGTAATGTATGTATGTTATGACATTCTATTAAGAAGACTGTATCATCTATACCAGTTTTAAATCCTACCTAGGAGCAACCTAGATATGGAGATATAAAGCTTCGGATATGATTAGGAAATCATTCTTCCCTATGCAATTTTCAACAAAGTAGAGTCGAGTTACATTTATACCGTTGACGGGATTTACCGTATACAAAAGAGGGTGTAAGAGGTTCGTAATAGCCTTTAAAAGTCAATCGTAGCTCCGTTCTTATTGCTTTCATGACTGTGACCATTCAATTTAATCATGAATGCCTTCATAAAAGTTCAAGAGCTTAGCAAGTTCTAGTTCCCACGTGAAACCAAGCTCTTTAAGATGTGCAGTTGTTCCAGTTTTACAAACTCTTCATTACATAAGTAAAAATATTTAGTTGTAAGAAAATACTTCACCCTCAGAATGATGACAAAGCAAATGAGAAATTTAATATTTTCATTTTATCTATTTTCTAATTGTACTAAATTTCTGCTATCACAACAAAAACATTTTCATAGAATTAAGATTAGGTTCTATAAAATTACATAAATAGTAATGCTACTAATATGACAAAATATTTATTTAGGCACATTTTAATAGCCACGGAAGGCATGCGTTTGCAGTAACAGCTATGACAGATAAAATAAATCTGCAATTTCTATTGAAATTAAAATTTTTTAAATATTCATATAAAGCAAATAAGAAAAATAATTTCAAAGAACTTCAAAATTAATGTTACCAAAATAGATGCATCCAACCGTATGAAATTTATTTTTCAAATATTTGAAGTTTCATCAAGGCTGAAAAGTTACGTTACTCACCTTTTGATTAACTTCTGATTTCCAAAATTACGACATTGTTGAAGAAATGAAAAAAAAAATATATAATAATGAAAAAAAATGTGAAGCTGAAATATGCATTTTTCTTCTCTCCGACGTCTTTATTTACAACACAGAAGCAAGATTAGATGAAGCCTTGCCAGAAAATATTTTTATCATTTTAAAATTCCCTTTTTAATGAATATCTCACCCCCTCATTAACTAAACTCCGTGTTCGGCTCACTGAAATCGCCAATAGGAGAAAGTCCTATGTTTGCACGCTCCTTTGAAGTTTCATTAGAAAAGAAAACCAGGGAATATTAAGAAAGCTTCAACAAGCTACGAATGAGACAAGACACCGTATTCTTAAGAGTCATGATTAATATACATGAGCATTTACATGCATAAGTGAAGGCAGTGCGCAACAGTTGCACCACCAACTTGAATTTACTTTAGGTTGGAATATCAATTAGGGAATGGTAGTACTTCAAAATTTCTAATGAGCTCAATATAAAAGACCGCCTATTCCTGCTTCCGGCATTTGGATCGAGTCAAGAGAGTGGTATTTTTGCATTATCATTTATTCCCCGATCTCCGACAACTGGCATCGCAGGATTTTTTCGCTCGGATATTTGCACTTATGATAGTTTGCGAGACGATTCTTGTTTGTTGTTTTTAGAAAATCTTTTAAGTTTTCTCGATGCTTTAATTTTTATGCATAAATTCTGTAAGGAGACGTTGATATTTGGTATTCATAATCTCGTCATTGAATATTTATAAATTCGTTTCCAGATCTCTGCTTAAAATCAACTCAATTAGAAGTCACTAAGTAAATGACCAATTTTGTAGTGTATCTACCACTTTAATTTCTGTAATGCATTCCCAGGGCGCATTTCTGCATTGATGCGCGTGGAATACGACAAACATTTTTCTTATTGCATTAATGAATTCCTTTTATCCTATAAAAGGATATCCTTATCATAAACTCGTATTGAGTTATAGACACTCTCAGTTTTTAAATAATCTTCTAATAAAGCTTTGGCTAATCTTATAAAAATGAGGAGAAAACATGCTTTTCGAATTTTGGATCAAAATATAAAACTGCATGTGCTACGGATGTGAATAATCGATAAGGATATGAATAATTGATTATCTAATTCCCTAAGGATTATTTTAACACTTTGAGTATATTTTCAGATTAATATATATGGGATTAAATTCTGTAAATAGCATTAATTTTTTTCTAGTAAGCGCTTCATTTAAATGTAATAATGTTTCCTTCATTCCAACCAGTAAAAGCTTTGACTAGCACAATATAAAAAAGACACGAGAATAATGCTTTATATATGAACTAAATGTACATGAAAATGGTCATTTTGTAAAACTGTATGCTATCTCCAGAAAGTGTCTGAATCCTGATTTAAAAATTTGGTTTGGCTTGAAGGTATCTCATCACAGCAGTGGACATTTTGAGCTCACGGGATAGAGAAAACATATCATAAAGGTTTTGCTTTCTTCCTTCTCTATGTAATAAAGGGAATCTGAAAGACCGCTATAGAGACAGTAAAAGGTGGGAAACTGAAACTAAGTCCAAAGGGCTGCAACTGGTTAAGTAACAACTACTCCCATAGGAAATGTGTCTAGTCATCGGATTGAAGGGAGTTTAAACCCATAACATTACTTTACCCACCAGGAAAATGTTTGTTTATTTATTCGGGGCCTTAGCATCCACGTATTCATGGCGTTTCCCCTCTCGATCGGAGGATTATAGAGAGCACACAAAAATTGAAAGTAAGTCATGGACACAAAAATAAGTCATTTTTACTGTAGAACAATAGATAGCAAACGATGGCCGAAAAAGAAATATAAATATGCCACATCTTTAGAATTAATAAGATTTTGGCATGCTTGAGGGAGTTTATTTATTCAGCAAAAAATAATAATAATAGCCTCAAATTACATCTTCAAACAATTTTTAGTGATGAGAAACTTCATAATAATACATTTTTATTAAAGATTCTACAGTGATTTTTATTATTAGCTTGTTTAAATTGATTATTTAGCTGTATAAGTTATATCCCCTTCGTCAATTGAATTTAAAGTCTCATAATGCCAATTTAGACTTAAATTGTTATAATAATCAAGCTTAAAAAGAGGAATGCATTTGATATTTTTTATCACATTTTTCCTAATTGTTCTGATATCATTTCCATCCTTAGGATATATTAAAGACTGATTTACATTTTTCAAACCTAGAAATCTACAAGAAACATAATTTCTAACGTTAAATTTCAATGTTTGAATTTAATCTAGCAAATTTCGGCCTTTTTCTGCAGCTCTTGTTATTGGTCTTGAATTATATATTTTATTATAACAAATAATGAATATTTATAAGTATATCAAGTGTTTGACTCTAAATTCTAAAAAAATATTCAATAAATGGAGTTCATCTATTTATCTTGTGAATGGGATATACATATGTATATTGACTACGTAAAGTATTTCTTTTTTAATAAATCAAATTCTTTTTCAAATATTTGATGCATTCTTAATTTTAATAAATAATTTGTGATCTTTATTAGAAGGATATCCCTCCGCGACCAATTATTATTATTATTTTTTTATTTTACTTTGTTCCATCTTTCAGCCGTACCCTTAAAAATGCCTTGCTATAAAGTCAAAATCTATGATACTCATTATATCTTACTTCTTCCTAAATCAAAGCGGTAAGAATTTGAATGCTTTCTTTAAATGAGTCTGAAACCCAATTTTGAATTATTTAGTTATCTTCAATTACATTCTTACCAGACATCAACATAAAATATTTCATATCCTTCGTAGAAAATATAAAGGACAAAATTTTCTGAAGTGTCAAAAAAATTAACAGTTTCGAAAATAAGATTTCTTACAGTACTGTCCTACTTTCATTAAACTCAATTCATTTATTGTTTTATTTTTATTGTGGTATGAACATTGTCATATAATGATATTTTATTTCGTTCTAATTATGAAAGCCTCTAATTAATTTAATTATTTTATCTAATTACAGAAACCTTTCCCCTTCTAAATTTTTAACTCAAAACAATAGGTCTGGAAATACTACAACCTTATTTAAATCAAATTTTAAGTATATTTACATATATATTTTTAGGATAGCATTGCTTATAAACATAAATTTTTCATTAATTTGTATATCAAATTTGTTTTATTAGCTGTAACAAAGTTTAGTTTTTTTAGTCATTGTCATCTCTAGCGTGATTAATTTTTAAAATTTTGTTACTGAGTTTTTTATTTTGATTACTTTGAAACTAAAATCTTTAACTCACTGCTTAATTTGTAAGACTAAACATGAAGTTGAAATTAGCTTTATATTTATAGAAAATAACTCACATTTGGCAATGATGATACTATTCTTAACAAGGGAACTTTTCAATTAAAATAAAGCCAGAAATAATAAAATTTCCTACGCACCTTAAATTCCCAAAAGTGATTCATTTCATAATTTATGTAATTTTAATAAATCTGTAATTTTCTAACTGAAATTAATGTTTAGGCGGTATTGTTAATATCTTTTTATAATTTAAAATATGTGCTTAAACAATACATAATTATATATGGGGATGAAGTTTTCTCTTCATTTAGTTTGTAATTTGAAATAACTCTTTTGGAAATATGTCATTCTTAAAGTCGTCATATCTAAAAAATGTAATGGTTTGTTAGCAAAATAAGAAAAATTAATTGATTTGATCCCAATGATTTAGCGAAGCCTTGTTACAAATTTATTTTTAATTGTTCATAATTCACTTCCAAATGAAGAAATTATTTACTTCATTAAAGAACGCCATCATTGTGGACCTAATTTTAAATTTACATTGATTCTAAAGGCTCATGGAAACATATAAACCTACCTGAAATCTTTTAGTTTGTTATCTTCTATTTACTAGTGGTCCAGTACTTCATACAGGCTTCTCTAAATATGCTTCCGAAAGACTCTCATTCAGTTCTATAAAAACAATAAAACATGATCTTCCCCTTTTATTATTTATGTTTTGAGAAAGTCCTCCTTTGTGTCGTTTTATACATAAATTTATAACACTTTTTCTGGTATTATTTAAATTTCAGTGTGTTCTTGTGAACATAGTATTTAATTTCAACGATTTTTAATCTGTCACTTTTTTTCTTTTTTTTAATTACATGTTTTCCGAAATGGCTTTTCGGTTTTGTTTCTTGTTTAAGATTTATGCATTTTCATGTTTCTATTTTATTAAAGACTTATTTAATCTTATTATAACAAAAACGTTTAATTTTTAAATTCTTAATGCGTTTGTATGTATGTGAACGTTTTTGAATTGTATTTTTATTTCGTAAATTTTTGTTTATATAAATATATTTTTATGTTATTATTTTTCTGAAATTTCTTTCCGCCGGTAATTAAATATTCAGCAATTTCAGTGATTAACTGATTTATCTAAAATAGTAGTTGCGTTTAATTTCAATTAAATTGATGCATTATTTCATACTCTTTATTATCAACGGAGTATTTTTCAACATTAAATTGAGATAGATTTTAATTCAATGTTATTTTTTGTTGTTATGTGTATTCTTTACATAAGTATTTCTGACTGATCAATCCATTCCAGTGACATCATAGTTTCGTTAAAAACACATCTATCGAGATAGTCTATATTCTAATTACATGTGGTTTCCCGCGGCACTGAGGCATCAGTATGAGATTCCATATTTAATAAATAGAATCATGTTATTTTTGGTTTTTATGTTTATTCTTTGCATATGTATTTCTGATTAATCGAATGCAGTGACATCATAAGTAAATTAAAAGAACAATTGTTGAGATAGTATATATTCTAATTGCAGGTGGTTTCTCGCGGCACTAAGGCATCAGTATGAGATTCCATATTTAATAAATAGAATCATGTTATTATTGGTTTTTATGTTTATTCTTTGCATATGTATTTCTGATTAATCGAATGCAGTGACATCATAGGTAAATTAAAAGAACAATTGTTGAGATAGTATATATTCTAATTGCATGTGGCTTTTCGTGACACTGAGGCATCCTTATGAATAAACAGAAACCTTCTTCCTTAGTTTTCAGCAACGGAGAAAAATATACGAGATTGAATATTTGACGAGAGAAGAAACCGGTTAGAATTTCATTGAAACAATAAAATGCACTGTTGTAAATTAGGCCAAAAAACATTAAAGAAATTTCCAAAAATCAGGAAAAGTCTGTAAATCAATTACTTATCTAATATATTAAAAGATAATTTTTTAAGGTTTGAAAATGATGTAAATCGATTTTGAGAGGTAATATTCTGGATGTCACTGCGGGAAAACAATAACATCATAATAAATTTTAATTCATAAAAATTATTGTAAGAGTCTTTTTTTTAAATGTTCCTTGGGGAACAACATATTTGTGCCAAATTTGGTGATTTCACGTATAACGGTCTTCCTTCTGGAGAGCCAATGCACTCATTTTCTGCTATATTATTCACTTCTATAAATATTATACTGCGATTGTGGGCACTTAAAAAATTAAATACTATTCTCAAGTTTCTGAACAACAACAACAAAATTGTTTCCAGTTGCCTTTTTTTCATTTGGACCTTTTGAAAGTTTTTCATAATAAAATTTATTTACCTCATCTCTTAGTTAATTTTATTCAGTTTTGGTTATAAGTTAAATGAAAGTTTCACTGAATTGAGAAACACTGAAATTTCTGCTTGTAAACTAGTATTGTTTAATTTTATTACTCGAAGTAACTATGATTCTAAGCTTCGTATAGTACTATATTCTCCGATTTACTCATTTCATGTATTTGAGTCACTTTTGTTTAATTAAAATGCATTAAAATGAAATGTACACTTGGTTGCATGCTATAGGATATTAATATTTCGAATCTCACTCTAAAATGTTTTTAAGGGTATTATTAGTAAAATGAAATTTCAAATCGTAATGTCGCATGAAGTTCAAATATGTGGTTTCATAATTAACGTAATTTCATTAATCAACGTTTTCATTTGTATAAATGTTCGTTATTTAAAACATATTTAAACAAATGCTACATGCATTTAAACTAGATTCACTAATTCATTTAAATTATAAAAATCCATTTTCTTTTGAATTTTATCCTCTAAAGGAGCTACATCATTAAAATAAGCAAGCTTTCAGAGCCAATGAGGAGTAAGAGATTTACATCATTAGCATTCATAACCGAATGCTAATTAAAGAGCAATTATATAATCGAAGACCATTCTCCAAACACGTCTGATCTCTGCATTTGAATAATACAGCATAATTACGATTTTAATTACCATATTTATACCGAATACATACCTAATGATGGCGAAATACACATCAGGAAGTCTAAAATAAGAAATGGCGATAAATGCGAAAACTAGTTTGATTTTTATATCAATATTCGCGTCGCTCCTCTAAAGCAAAGATGTAGAAATCGGTTATAGGCTCCACGGAATGCCAGTGTTAACATTCGCACACTAACATTTTCATCGGAAACCACCTGTTTCAATTCATACGGTTTCTATGGATACAGAATGAGTGAGTGAATCAAGAGTAACATTTACTCAATTATTTGCAAGCACATGATGGTTTTGTCCACGCAAGCTATGTGCACTGAAAGTTCACTCTATGGGAGGAAAGAGGATCGCTTAGAAATGGAATTTCCAAATATATTACGGATTTCTACTGTTTCTAACATTCTATCTAAAATTTAAATCAGATTCAACTGTGGAAGAATGGGATTAAATTTTTGAATGAATTTGGGTATGAAATTTAGCTCTCTCGGTATCTTAATGGATTCCTTTGTACTTAAAAGACATGCTAAAAAATTGATTGGTATATCTCAAAAACGAGGCACAAAATCGAATTTTGAAGTAAACAGAGATTTCTATAATGATTTTGAAATAAATAGGATTCTGTTGAAAAAATGAAGTTTTTTTAATGTAATTTCTCAAAAGAATTCAAATTAATATGAATCGGGAGATTTTGAATTGGAAATACCGTACAATTGTACATAAGCATGCTTTAATCATTCTCGGATTGAAATTCAAGCTATGGAAAATAAAAATATTCAATAAGAAATTAAAATGAAGCTGTTCCTTAGAAAATGAGTATTTTGCATAACATGTCTTATTTAAAGAAGCAGGAAACAATTCAATCATACAAAGAATAGAAAAATTTTTAAATTTTAATATAAAAGTCAGTTTTGTGGGATTTGATATGCTTGTTTTTGCTTTATCGTTGCTTTTGAAATTGTGTGAATAAAATATGGAAAGTAATATTTTTCTTTTGACATTTTAAAAGAATATTAATCTTTCAAATTTGTTTCAAAATAAGTTGATATTGAAATTCTGAAAATATCGAACTTTAATAATGTACACAAACGGCATTTAATGAAGCTAAGTTTGTTACGCAATAAAAAGTCGTAACAAAATACTATAATTTGTTTACGATTAAATTCATAATTTGATTGGAATCCACTTGCTGAATAAAAAGACCACCAATGTTTTAATGGAAAATACAGATTAAGCATAAATAAAGTAAAACATATTAATTATGTAATGTTGAATGAATATTAGTTCTTGATTTTCACAATTTAATATACTATAAAGTAATTATAGCAATATCATACTTGTATATGATTGTCAAGATAGTTTTTTTCAATCAAAATCCATTGCTAATCTTCTTGATTTTGACACGCTGTTGTGAGTGAGTTTTTAGCTCCGGGATCTTTTATATAAATGCTAAAATTGTGATACGAACATAATTGAAATAATGTAGTTTAAACTTTTAAATGACATATCTATAATGCATTATTTTTCTGCATTTAAAGTTCAGGTCTAAGTAAAACAAATTGCTGCCAAGATATTTGTAAGAGATGTTATTAGAAATAGTTTAAAAGATATGCTGCTTTGCGAAAAAATAATTTACTGATGAACACTCATAATTTCATGATGTCTGAAAACTATTTTTAAAAAAGACAATAATATTTTACTATGATACTTGTGAGTAAAATGTACATGCAACGGAATAAGTTACTACATCATTCTATCTTCATATTATAAAAATGTAATGCATCATACCTGGTTTCAGGACTTAAAGTGAATAACATTTGTAGCTATAAGAAATAATTCTATTTGGAAAATATATAAATATTACTTATTAATAATAATAATAAATTGTAACTATACAAAATTAGTAAAAAATTGAAATAAAATTATAATAAATTAAAGCCTGAATAATTCCGAAATATGTAATAACTAGAAATTTACATTTTCAATTTCATCTTATTCAAATTTTCTCATTCTAATAATATTAATTTATAATACTACATTTTTTTTCTTTTGCGAGAATTAATGCTATTTGCAATAAATAGCAAAACCAAGGACATTCCAGGAAACATGGTAAACATATTAATAAATTTAATATGCAACAAAAACAACCAAGAGTTCACGTATTTCTGTGACCTGTAGAGCTAATAATTTTATCTAGTACCATGAGGATAAAGCACTTTGCTTGCAATGATACTTGAGCATTTTTATCATGAAATTGCGAAGAACCTGCAGGTAACGTTTCATGCACCAATGCACATTCATTCGGCTTATTCTATTAATTAACGGAAACAGTATGCCAGATTGACTTTGGATAATATTTTGAGAATAAACATCCAAACGGCTTTATTATTAATTTATTTATACATCTTTTTACTGTAGGGTATGTTCCATTTCATTCTGCTTCAAATTGTAGGGGGACGAATAAACGTGAATGCTTATGCATTTCCGTGGCCGTATTTTTTTCTTTTCTTTTCGAATAGTTTCAATTATATAGGAATTTCTACATTGCGTTTGTGGAATGTTCAGCAAATATTGCATCCTTATTGAATTAGATTGAACGTATCTAAGCGGCAAAAGTGGTGCGGTGGTTGTTGCTAAGGCCTTTGTAGATAGAATAGATATGGAAATGCATTTTCATTCTTACCGCATTTTTTGAGTCAAGTTTCATAGACAATTCTGAAACAATCATGTATAAGTAAACGATTATTTTTTTTTATCGTGATTCTGATGTTTCCTCAGCAAAACGCATAAAAGACTTTTTATCTTTCTGACTATGATTTTCATTCCAATTTTAAATTTCTAGTAAAAGAACACGCTTTTATCAACCTTTTCTCATTATTTCAAAAACAGATATTAAAATATTCAAATCTACTAACGTATTTTTTTCAAGTTTTAAGATAAAATATTGTTATCATTTCTTAAGTTCAAAAAAGTGATTTATTCGATATAAACGCCATTTCAATAATCTTGAATTCATTATATAGTTTGTCAGTGGTTTAATGCTACGAATGTTCTAAATAAATAATCACATTTTTATTTCCATATATTTTTTATATTGATACATTCGAAAGCATTTAGAAATTTCGAATTCTGATTAAAGCAGTCAAAAAATTTTGAATTTAGTTATCAATGCTTTCTATTTTGAAGAGAAAAGATAAGAAAAAATTCTATTTCTCCAGCCGAATTCGAATACAAATTTGGCTATAGAAATAGCTGGTTTTCTCAGTTTCCAAAGAAAATCAGGAACTCCTGAAATGTTATAGAGTAACCCAAAAGATGGTTAATGAAAAAATAATGCTCTTTTTTATGTCTATAATCTTGGAACCTTGCAAGGCAAAATCAACCAATTTGGGGACCCAAAGGTACCCAAAGAAATTACTCATTCGAAATTCTTGTAATGAGACTTTGGAGAAGGAAGCTCATATTCTATTTCTTCATAAACTGCAGTGTGTATTTATTTTACTAATTATCATGTAAGTGAAATTACGTTTTTGAAATTATCGTATCATTGTGAAGTGTGAAAATAAATTTTATATTCAAAATTTCAGGAAATTCCTTTCTTTCTTCTAATAAAATCCGAATAAGCAAAAAAGCGGTAAAATAAAATTTGCAAACAAAATAAGAATAAAAATGTATCAAGACACTTCAGAGTTACATGAATTAAAACTTTCAGACACCAATCTAAATACTAATATTCTGATTGATAATCAATAAAATTCAAAAGAGCATTACATATTTTCTTATTATCAATCTGGTTTGAGAAATTTCTATTAATATCAAAAATGTGCTTACAGAGGAAATGATTTAAGCCTTTAATATGGGTATGAAAAATCCTTTTCAAATTTCTTCATGATTCTCAAATAGCAAAGATGTAAGAATACATTCATTTGCTTTCTTGTAATTACTTTGTCATGTCTGAAAATTTAAACCATTTGAATATAAATACATTTTTTTGTTTTCTTACTTTGTGTTCCAGATTATTCCAAGATCTATTAAAGTCAATAGTTTTTGCTTTTCTCAAGTCAGACATTATAGATTCAATTAAAAATTGATGAATTTTTTGTAGTTATAATTTATTTGAAAGCCGAATGTTTTATATGTACTTTAACATTATGCTTTCGATTATATATATTGTTATTCCATTTGCAAGCACATACAGACACAAACACATATATGATTTTATCTTGACGTGTGTACGAGTAATTTTTCTCTCTCTACAACTTTAAATTTCTTTTTTTGTGGTTATGTTTTAATATTACTATTATTAATATTAATATATTGTACCTTAATAAAAATTATTATTTTTCTTTACTTTGATATTTAATAATGTATCAACGTGCTTACTTTTGAATCTATTGTCTTATTTTCAGAGTAAAAGCTTTAATTTTTTGTTGTTGTTGTTAGTATTTGTTTTCTTATTTAACAATTTTATAATTTTATTTTTTGCTTGGTATTAGTGAAACTCCTGACATCAATACCAGTGGTTAGCTGGTATAGCATATAAATATTTTTTTAAAACTTGTGTTTCCCAGACAGCATAATAATCAAATCTGTATTTTTGTGAACCTTAATACGATGCAATACTTAATTTCCTTAATAATTATTAATAAAGGGATGTGGGATGGTATTCTAAAGGTATCATTTAGAAATATTTAATAATCTAATTTTCCTCATGAAAATGAACAATTCAGATTAATCATATTTAATAATGTATCGATTTACATATATTGATCAATTTAATTTTAAAATCTATTCATATCCATATCATAATAAATCTTCTAAAATATAAACATATTTCCGAAATTTTCCCTATTTTTCAAACTGATTTTGACTTCTATATTCAACTGAATAAAAAAAAAACATCAATTACCTTGATATCGTAATCAATTCTCTTAAGAATTCTTAAGCAAATCATTAAATTTTATAAGTTTTTTAAAAGTTTGAAAATAACCATTATGGAACATTAAGTTAATTTATTCAACTTATTATTAATTAAGTTATATATTCTTAAACAAATCGTTGAATTTTATGTTTTTTGAAAAGTTGGAAAATTTCCATTATGTGAACATTAAGTTAATTTATTCAATTTATTATTAATTAAGTTATATATTCAGTTATTTCACTAAATTGGTATTATTTAGCAGAGCTACCAAAATCCCAACGCTGTATTATTTAATTTCTCTATATGAAATTCTGCATCATTTTAGAAAAAAATGTTCAAATAAATTTTAAATTGAAAACAGATTAACATAATCTGTGTTGTTATATTATTTGCCCAGCCAGCGTATAAGCAATCAAAAGTCCTTTGAGAAATAAACTGAAATATTTTCCTAAAATATAATTCGCTCTCATTTGAATAATACTTGAATTTCTTGCTAGATTTTAAGAGCTTTGCTTGCAAAACTACTGAGTATACCGGTTTAATTTTTTTTAAAAAAACTAGATTTTAGAAAGTTACGGAGAAAATTCCAGACAGATTATCCGCCCGTTAATGTTAATAAAAGATAAAGAATTCATAATGCATAACAACCCTTATATAAATATGATAAAATAACAGCATCTGCACTTAAATTTTATTATTTTGTCTCCGAATGTTTTAAAGAGAGATTCGAAGTCTTTTGTTTAAAGTTTAAAAATTGAAGAACTTCTTGAACGGTCATAAAAATGGTACATATAATACAAGCTTTTAATACTCCAAGTTTGATAAATCTATGACAATCATTTCACGTTATTGAGCACACCAGGGTTACGTAGTTTACCAAGAATTTTATTTCCTTCAGTTTCCCGGAGAGCAGTCGTTACGCTTTTATAAAAATAACAAGAAAAAGCTCGGTTTTAACCTTGTTCATACAACATTCCACTCTAAAGAATGGTTACTCAGAAATATGGGAGTTTTAAAGAATCCAAAAGAATTTCCGTCCAACATGTTTACACTTTTTTAAAAAATATCTCTTAATATTTTAATACTTCACAGAATTTAATATATTTCAGAAAAAAAAGAAATTCTGAAATTGAAAAGATATCGGTGTTCATACCGAGCAAGTGATATTTTTCTTTGATTAATATTCAACAATGACTTTGTTTTTAATGTTTATAAAATGATATGTTGGTTTGCGGAAGATTTAAAAATTTAGATGAACAAAATAACTTAGAATTTCTCATTAGCAAAATAATACAAATAAAAAAAATATTTTTGTATAAATAGAAGTTGGATAATTTTTATTTCTTTATTTTTCAGAATGGATTGCTTTTTAACTTCCCATTCATTCGTCGAATTTTTATTGCGTGTAATATTTACTTAGACACAATGTTTTCGCCTGTAACCTGAAAGATACTAAAAATTCTTTAATAATACATTCATTTAAAGGTGTACTTAGAACATGTAAAGGCCTTAAAGAGGAATCAAGAATTTTAAATTTTTTAATTCAATTCAATTCTATTTCAAACTGAAATACAAACTTTGCATTATAGCTGTGTAAAAATCTGCAATAAATATCATAATATAACGAAAAAATTCAAAAAAAAAAATGGGCAAAAATAAATTATCAGCTTTTGCAACATTTCCTGATCAAATCAAAATTTATCATCAAATATCTGGCATAAAATAAACACTAAGATCAAAAACGCATTAAAACGTATTGAAGAATAAAACTGTACAAATTCATAAATTATTTTTAAAAAAATCCCTAAAATCTTATAAGAACTTTTTAAAAGAATCATGCTTTTGAAAGATTTACTGAAATAAAAAAAAGCTCATTGCACGTAAAATGGAAAGCCTAAAAATGTTTTTTTTTTTAGTTTCACAATACCAGTTTTATAAATTATTAAAATTTAAGTTCCAGATAGATAATTTTTTTAACACTAATGACCAAAGACAATGAAGCTATTTTCTTCTTTCACAACTTATGTGAAATGCACTACAATAATTTAATTTTCGAATCCAGTTTGCATCATTCTTGAAGAAATAGATTCCTGACGCCACAATATATATCAGATAACGAACATTGAGAGGGCTAATGAAATGCTCATTTATGTTTGTATTCTCTCTGTGACATCCTTTGAATGAATGAACCCCAGTTCTTCTCTTATTTAGATATCACTCGGTAAAAGTTAGTTAGCAGAAATCAGAAACAATACAAAAACTCCTTGCTCACATTCTATACGTCAAATGCGTAGTTTCAATTTAATTTCAGAACATTTGTAGGAAGAATAAGTACAAAATGTGACATTATAAACAAAAGTGCAGTTAAGTTCTGGATGACATGCACAAGTATGTCTGCCATTATTTAAAATAGAGCGAAAAGGATATTAAATTTTAGATAAAATGCTCAAGTAAGTTTGTTCAATGACTTTGGTTTCACATGAATGGATTCCCTTGAAAACAGAATAAATAAAGCAGGAAAATTGTAAAAAATAGATTTTGGAAATAATTATTTCAAAAACACGTCAGCGCAATTTTATGTGAGCTCTTTAATAAAAATTTTCTTAATGTTTTGAAAACATATAATAGACAACAAAAGAATTTCTCGCATGCCACAAGCATCTTATGTCATGCGTTGTATAAGCAACACAAATCACAGCTAAGATCTCCTAAACATATTCATTTTGAGAGTTCAAAAGAAAAAATTACATTATATTATTATTATGTACATTATATTATTATTATTATATATTGAGATAGTTTCTGTAAATTTTGTTCTTAAAATTCAGTCGTTATCATCTGAATTCCATTTTATGACACATTTTAAAATTTGGGGAGTTCTGTAGCCTTTAGAAGTTTGCAAATATTACCTTTTAATCGTTTCTTTTACTTCAAATTCAAACAATTATGATAAATATATTTAAAAAAATATTATATAGTAATTATTTTTGTAGCATTTTAAATATTAATAAAAATTACAGCTAAAATTCAAATGAAACAATTAACACAACATATATAATACACTCTGGCAATTTTCCTGTGAGTTTTTTTACTCTTGTTTATGAAATTATTTCCTTAAAGTGTAGGAAGAATATCTAACAATATTTCATTCATCAAGGTCTGTAGCAATTACATCAAGTGGTTTATAAATAAATATTACGGATACAAAGCAAAATTTAATTTCCCGATACAACAACACACCACGATACAAATAGCAATTAAGCATTTTTCGGTCTTAAAATATAATTTGAGCTTACAGCTTGTCCCTTGGGTGAAAACTTTTACATATTTTCAAATCTAAAAAAGCTAAAACGAATTCAGAAGTTTATTTATTGTAAAACCCAATTTTATGGAAATAATAAACATGATTTTTTAAAGAATAATACATAGAAAATGAAATAATTTTATTTCATTTCTGTCCAAATTTGTAGTTAATGCTTTCAACCTGAAAGGTGATAAAAGAGTAAATTCAATATTTTAATTTCATACGAGTTTTAAGTAAATACTTAAATGCAAGAATGCTAACGGAAAAAAAATATTATTCTAATATTTTGAAAGTGGATGATAATGTTCTTTGATGACAAGAAAAAAAAAGAATAGATTTTGCTGGGAGTAAATATCTGGAGATCACCTGTTCGCAACTCAAGAAATGTATTTAATATATATGATAATAAACCTCGCAGGAAAGAGCTAAAAAGGAAAAGAGTTATTAACTCTTTCTACTAAAAAGCTCTTGATTGAAAACTCTGTACCAGTTGCGTGCTGGGACACACCAATTATGTGGTTACTTTGAAAAAAGAAAAATATTACATGAAACAAACAAAACAGAAAGAATTTTTTTTTTCTCATTTGTTGTTAGCCATATAAAAAGATAAAAATTTATACTGCATGAAAAGTTTTTTTTTAAACTCTTGATTCTGAATATTTCACAGAGAAAAAAGTTAACTAGGTATAAAATAAAACATAAAGAAAACGAAGCATGTCTGGTAATGATTGCAATACCTTTTGTTCACTCTCTCGTTAAATTTGTTCTCTTCAGTCAAAATTTTATTAATATTTTTCAATATTTAAATAAATAATTGTACTCAGAAAAGTTTATGAAAAAATTTTCCTTTTTTTTGCTTTTATCAATTTTCAAAGGAGCTGCTGCTCGAATGAATTCTCTTTTATGGCTACTACTGTGATTATTTTTCAATATGAATATCGATTTCTTATAAAGAAAAGATCAATGAAAAACTATAGGGATTAAGTTTTTATCATTTTTATTGCTCTTAATATCTCAAAATTATCCAAAAAAATCATTTAATAGGTAACTAATTGTAAGTTTCATGACTTTAATTTCCTCCGTTAATCAGAATGGAATTAATCAAACCAAGAACTTTAAATATTATATTTATATCATTTTCCCATATTCATATTTATTCGCTTTCATTTTCACTTATAAAAAGCATCCTTAATTTTTTCTTTAGCCGTATCAATAATTTTTGTTTTTGGCAAATCGATTTTTTTTTTATAATTTCCAGCAGTTACTTGGGAGAATTATCTTTAAAAATGTTATTATTAATGATAAAATTATTAAATTTGTGCAGCATTTTTTAAATAAATTTTTTTATATATATATAGTAATCAATTTTCACTTCACGCAAATTAAATTTATCTTATAATTTCTAGTAGATACTTCAGAAGATTATCTTTAAAAAATAGTGTTTGCGACTGTAAAATCTTTCCTGTTACAGAAGTAATTATATATATAGCAAAGTATTATGCTTCATAGTAGATTTGAGGTATGTTTCTCCTTTACTGTTTTAATGTGTTTTTGTGCCATATCTGTAGATTTGTTTAAAATATTTTGCAAGCTACATGTGAAATTCTTTTTTTTTTCAAAAAAAGTATGTGTAAATAGAATTTTCTAAAATATAGATGAATAATAGAACAACAAAAATTAACAGAATAGTCAAATATGTACACGGAAAAAAAATGAAAGGTCCCATTTCAAAGATAAAAATCTTTTCAATATTTGTCATTCGGCAAATCTGATTTCAAATTTTATATTTTTGCTTTTAATTATGGGTTTTTTTCGGGGGTTTTGTAAACTAATTTTTGGGGATTTTCATAAGGAGGAAAAATAATATATTCTAGGAGATTGTTTTGAAGATATTCTTTTTCTGCATTACAATTATCTACTATTGTGTGAGATATTTTATTACATTATGGTAGAAAAATCTATCAGTATCTATTTAAAATGCCCTTAACACATTTTTATTCATTTTAGTATTTGTTCCATGAACATACCCCCCAATTTGCGAATTATAAAAATTTCTTCTTGGGTTTTGAATGTTGCTTTCCTGTTGTGAGAAGAGAATTAATTACTTCCTCATCACTTCATGGTCATCCTGATCAGTTTACTTATGAGAATCCCTCTTTTATCAAATTGACACATAACAAGTCAATTAATCAAGACCTATGTTAAAATGACGCCATTTTACTTAAAGTTAAAAGGAATGAAGATCCACTGTAACTCATCAAAAAAGAATTTCTTAAAATTTCAATTCAAATTAAAACTCTTTGTGGATCAAATTTGTTATCTACTATAATGTTTCAATTTGTTAAAAGTATGAAAATCTTTTAATGCCAATTGTATAAATAAATAATTTATCTATTTATTATAAATGCCCAGAAGATTGGTTAAGTCACCATTGGATCCTTAGCCTTCCAATATTTCTTAACATTGCAGTTTAAATACATAGGTGCAGAGCACGAATTAAGATGAGTTGCATCAGAATTTTTATGTTGTCTGCACAGAGGACATAAACGAGATTCACAAAGACGAAGCCAATACAAATGTGTGGGAAAACAGACATGACCTGTAGTAAGGCGGAAAAATGCCACAGCTTGATTTCTAGGAGAATCTGGTACCAATTGTATAACCTCAAGCAGTGAACCCCAGGCTTACCGGCAGAGTCATATAGTGGTCTCTGTTTTATTCTGTAGGCATATCTTCTTTTTATCAGGAGTTTTATTGAATGAGAGGCTTTTCAAAAGGTCTCTGAAAAACTCCTGCATCTCTTTTGACCAAAAAAGTCTGCAGTTTCATTCCCAGGAATCTCACAATAAATAAATAATAATAATGTATTTTGAATTTTGAATAGATACTTTTTGAGATTTTGATCTTAAAAATTAGCTAAATTAATCATGTGAATCAATATTTTCTAAAATAATTATATTCTTCAGAATCATCTACTTATTTACAGAATTTAGCATAAATTAACTAAAACCTTAACGCTAGTATATATATGGGGGAAAAAAGCTTTACAAACTTTACTTGCTCTTTCGATTCCGGTCTCTTTTTAGTCTATTTATTTTTAGAGATTCAGAAGCAAACAAAGATAGCTGCAATATTACAACCACTAATATCCGTTCAAATAATTTTTCATAATCATTTTCTTGATAATTACGGATTTTAGAAGATAAACAAGAAAAGTTTCGTCAGAAAAAATAAGAAATAAGAGATATCAGTTTCATTTTGATCTTCATCCTTCCCCTACTCCTACCCCGAACTATACATTTAGCTTTGTCATTAAGCATTTCACCTTTGGAATATAACGATCTAAACTTTTCAGTGTTTCCGTAAGACAGTACCACTCATGAATACCTGCATAAACAATAAAGTTTTAAAAAATTCCCCTAGTAGAAGCACAGCTAAGACAGTAAATTTTACGTGGAAATTTCATGAATAACTAAGTGGGCAGGCTTTGCTTTGCTCAGTTCAGAATGGAAATATGTGTGAAATTGTTCTTTTAACCCATGATGCTGTTCTGAAAAGCTTTCTGTGTATCATGTATGGGATATTTTTAAATAAAATGTGCATATATGTATAACTCTCTCAACATACTCGAAGTTCAGCCTCTCGTAGGATATTTCTTTTTTTTTTTTTTCATTCTGTACTATTAAATGAATCTCAAAATTAAACCTACATTAGTCACAAGAAGTTTTAGAATTTTAATATTTTGTCCATGAAATTTCAAGGAATTGTAGAGCCTACTTTAGTAACAACAACAAATTAAGTTTATTACTTTGAAACAAATAATAAGTTCTCAAGAAAACTTGAACAGTTTTTTAGATTCTATATACATACATTTAACTAATATTTTAGAATTATTATTTGGACTGTACATCTATACATTTAAGGAATATTTTAGAATTATTACGTGGGATATTAAAGCGAAATTCTAGAATTGCTTCGAAATATAAGATGCTACAAATACCTTCTAATTAAAATGCCAATTATTGGAAGTCTTCTAAGTCCTTTGTATAGAACTATTGTATGTTCCAAGATTTACTGAAACTCAGAAGAATGATTATTGCTAATGTCAAAATGCACTCCCTAATTTACATGGATATAACTTATTACGGGAGTAGATTCCCAAAATAATGAATTAAGATTATTAAATTTTAATTATAATTTTACTTAAAAATTTATTTACATTTTAAAATATAACTAAAACGCATTCTTATAATGAGTTGCATTTAGTAAATTACATGGATATAATTCCTTAATGCAACAGATTTTATAAACAATAAACAGTTACAAATGGTTGCCGTTTAAGAAATATTGACTTCTAATATTTCTTAATGGAAACTGTATGAAATAAATTTCATTTCTGTCTTTCTTTATATCATTAATTCTAGAAACTGGCAATACCTTAGAATTCCTCATTGGTTCGTTCCTGTAATTTAAGAAGCATTCCTTTTACATCAAAGGACTTCTCTGCTATTTAGGCCATGATTTTCAGTGCTAGTAGCTACTTCTCCGCTAATTCAATCTATTCATAGTCTTAATGTCACTGAAACTGGCATAGAAGTCGGTTTCCGTTTGTAAATTTCCTAGAATTTCAAAGTCAAGACTTTACCACACAAAGCGAGTGGAATGGCAGCTTTTGTCATGGACCACAATTGCTGAAGATTGAAAGACATTTCTGGAAGCATATCTAAAAGCTTTATTGGTGTGTTTGAAAATATATATAATAAAATTGCTTTTACATTTTTTAATATTGTTTATCTAAAAAGGGGGCATTTTAGTTATATTCAACCAATTATCCTTTATTCTATAATTTATTATTATAAAGGCCATGAAATCATGAAATATATATTTTCTCGTATTCATTCCTAGGTGATGTAATTCTAAGGAATTCAAATTTAATTTAATTAATCAATTGTATAATAAATAACATTGAAATATTGCATTGTTATGGGGTATTTGCAAAAGTTCAAAAATTCATAGCTCTTGTAATAAAGATGTAAGTGATATATTGTTTACAAAATTTATATTTTTAAATATGAAACAAGTCAGATTAGTTAAAAGCGTAAGAATATCGTAATAAATAGGATTTGAATAAAAAATATCAATGATATGCATGGCGGCTCCATTCAGTGTTTGTTGGGGTGATGTGGAATTTCAAAGAGTTGTGGTAATTCGAACAGGTACATGATTAAGTGTACGATTTCAGTAATACAAATTTTCTTTATCAAACTGATAATGCAATAATGTTACCGTGAATAACATAATCAGAATATGAAATTTCTTATGAACAAACTATAGTTGAATGGAATGTTTACCTGTTTTATTATAGTATATAATAGAATGGATTAATTAGCAGGTAATGAACATGCATATCCAGATGAAAATAAACCTTATCATTAAATTTAAAACTATGCTTTCCTTCTATTGACATCAACATTAAAAAAGCTAAATTTTCTCAATTAATAAATTTCGTAATATAACTCACAATTTTCCTGCACATAATGTATAATTTTTATATGTAATTCGGTAAAATATACTTTTAAAGCTAAAAATTTCTATATTTCTTCTGTTTATTGTCAACATTGAAAAAAAATATTGAAAATCTTCATTTGTGAGTTTTCTTTAAATACACGGATAAAATCTGGGATAATTCTTAATTTGTAGCTATTTCAAGTTAAATGCATCAAAAATTCTGTTTTAAATTTACGAATGTATTTCGAATCTTAGATGGAAATGAAATGAAAATTACTGATACTGTTTTTAAACTATTTCAGACAAGACGAAAAATATGTAAATTGAAGTAAATACAACATATCGGCCCAGAAATCAGTATTTCCATTTTCTAATTTTCCTGATAATACTAATTTACTCATTTATTTAATACAAAATTCATCTTCTATCTCTGATACATTGATTTCTAAAGAGAAAGAGGACAACTGTGGCAGATTTAAATTCGAACAGCGCATCGATATTTATAACAACACTTCTAGCCAATGCAGAATTCATCCGTATTAGTTCATCTGTACCACAACGACTGTAGAATTTAATCAGGAGTATCAGCAGATGACCCATCCACGCTGAATCAGTATTAGTGGTGTGTGGATTACGCGATTATCTGTGGAGATTATATACGAAGATCTGCATTGTTAATTAGAGCTGAAACATCTGTATCTAAATCTCCCCGACATGTGAATTATCTAAATGTATGTTATGGAATATTGAATTCGTATTTTCATGTTTTTCTCAATGATGCTGTCCGAGATTATTATCCAGCACAATTTATAATCAGAAATGCAGCTTCTAAACAGTGTGGAATAAATGTAGGAAGTGACTCGTTATTTAATATCATGTATCTGTTTTTCTCTGAGGTTGATGCTTCTGTATAAAATCATATATTTTTAATTTTTTTCAATGAAGTATTTTATTTTCTGTTATGTAAATTTCCTATTTTCATTATCCCAAAATATTTCCGAAATTATGTGTATTGTATGAAGCGAAACAGAATATAAACAAGATATATAAGTAAAACAATAGCTATAAGTGTCAATGAATATATTACAGTACAAACAAAGCCCAATTTCTTTATAATAAACATTGTCACAAAATGTTTTTATTTGCAAAACTTAGTCAAATTTTTGTAAAAATGTTTTCTTTCAGTCCCTATAAATCTTTAACAAAATAAGCAAAGATCTACTTGTCATTTTTTGGGCAAATGATATATACAATGAATGAAAAGAAATAGTTAAATGAATAAGATTGTGAACAACAACTATATTTTTCTTTCACTAATTCCTATTTTAGAGAATGGATTTGTTCCAATAATCCATAGTCTAAAACTTTCATACGAGATATATGCCTATTGAAAAACTCACCAGATTTTTAGTTCTTTCAAAATGAAATTTCATTTGGGCATTAATTATGAAATTGTTTATTTACAGACATCTTTATCAAGATCCATTTAGAAATTCCATATAAAACAATAACTAAAAATAAGTCAATGAATATACTTCTTTAAAAAGAAAGCTGTATTGTTTTATAAACAGAATTGTCACAAAATGTTTCCATTTGTGAAACTTAGTCAATTTTTTGTAATAACTTCAATTCATCCTTTCAGTCCGCATAATCTTTTAACCGAACAGACAAACGGCTACTTGTCATTTTTTGGGCATTGTTCCAAAACGATGTGTACAATGAAAAGGAAGAATCAGTTAAATGAAGAAAGTGTTGAACCACAAATATATTCTCTTTTTATTGATTTCTTTTTGAGAATATAGATTAGTTTAAGGAATTCATAGCCTAAAACTTTTATACAAAATATATGCCTGTTGAATTCCCCACCAGATTTTTAGTTCTTCCAAAATGGTATTATATGTGTGATTTAATTGTGAAGCTGTTTATATGCAGAAATCTTTGTCAATATCCATTTGGAAACTCCATAAAAACCGTAACCAAAAATAAGATAATGAAGATACTACTCCAAAAACAAAACTGAATTGTTTTACAAATAACATTGTCACAAAATGTTTCCATTTGCGAAACTTAGTCAAATTTTTGAAAGAATGTTTCATCCTTTCAGTTCATTTAATCTTTTAGCCAAACATCCAAACGGCTACTTGTTATTCTTTTGGGCATTGTTCCAAAACAATATACACAATGAAAGAGAAGAATCAGTTAAATGAAGAAGATTCTGAACCACAAATATATTCCCCTTTTATTGATTTCTTTTTGAGTGGATGGATCTGCTTCAAGCATTCAGAATCTAAAAATTTTATACCTATGTCTAAAAACATGTTTATTTAATTATCACTAGATTTTTAGTTCTTCCATAATGAAATTAATTGTGAAATTATTTAAATTCGTATTATTATATCAAGAACAATTTGAAATAACAAAACCTCCACTTTTTGATCTTGTCTATTTATACCAAAATTGCATACATTTTCATTACGTTTATTTTGTATTTTCTGAATAAAATGCAGATTTATGATTAGTTTTTTTAATGATTGTCAGACCTTCAGAAGCAATGAGAAATTTTTTGAAAGCGCATTGTGTTTCGATTTTTTGACGTTTTATTGTTTTTTAAAAAAAGAAATCACCAATAAACACGTCACATTTAAAATCAGGTTTCATTTTTCTTGGCCATTCAAGTATGGTAATAAAATCGTGATTTTGGGGCCATTGGCTCCTAGCTCTAAAGCCGAATCAGTCTTGGCATCAAGTATCAAATAACAGCCATGTAAGAGAGTCAGGTAGTCGCTAAATCTATTGTAATAAATATGGTTGCGCTAGCGTTGTGTGGAAATTTAGAAGAAGTATATTGTCCCTTACTTATTGTCTCCGTTACTTGACAGTAATTCAAAATTATACAATGCGTCCCAATATTGCCCTAGTATTGCTTCAAAGTGGAGGGTTAATCTAACTAAACTAATTTAAAATAACATAAAATGTATGCATTATTTATTAAAATTAGGGATATTTCTTGCACCTATCTCATATATTGCAGTTTGTTTTGACAAATCCAATTTCTCTTTTGCTAGTATAAATGTAGATTATACGTTACATGTGGTGTTCGTAAAGTTTAAATATTTTTCATTAAATTTTATTCGGAATTATTGATTTAATATCATATATCATCTAAAAAGTTTTCAAATATATAAAGAAATAAACTTCTTACAAAATTTCATTACAAAGAATAATTACAAACAATATTTACTTTACTGAAATCGCAGCTTTTCATATTTTCTTCACTCACAAAATTCCTCTTACCAAATAAATCCAATTCCAAACCTTTAATCCAGATTGAGTTTTAATTCTTTATCTGAAACATTTAGATTCATCAGTTCATTCTTAAATAGCAATTATTTAATGAATCTCTTTTATTCTCTTTGTTTGATAATCCTCTTTGAGTTAATTGATTTTCAATTATTTGATGACTCTCTTTCGATGTTTCTGATAAAAAGAATATGCTAATTTCAAATTTAGTGCAAATCCTTCTTTCAAATTTTTTCCCAAGGTAGAAGTTTTTTTTATAATAATCGTATGATTGAAATGTTATGTACAAAATAAAAGCAGGTAATACTTCAACAAAAAAGTTTCTTTCGCGACTTTTATTAATATTTCTTTCTTTCACCAATAGTTTTCAATCAATAATTTTGATTGACATCAATCTCTTCCTCTCTCTCTCTCTCCTCTCTCTCTCTCTCCTCTCTCTCTCTCTCTCTCTCTCTCTCTCTCTATATATATATATATATATATATATATATATAT
>JAPMOQ010047785.1:2007428-2021811 GCA_026543055.1 Argiope trifasciata | reverse complement strand
AATTATTTATTAAATTATAAAATTGCCATTCTGGTCTAATACCTTTTCCCATATTTTTGGTAGTAACATGATTACACGCTCATAAAAGTTTTGGTCTTTGCTGTAAAAAAAACTGATCGAGGTGGTTTTTGGCCTCCTCATTTGAAGGAAAAATTTTGCAAATCAGTTCTGGTACTGATGTACTGTTAACACATCTTCTCCACACATATTGGCTAATTTATTTCTGGCTTGACAGCATTTTTACCTTTTATATAGCAAAAAAGAAAAAAAATGACGAAAATGCTGTTTATTGCTCTCCATATTTAAAAGGGCACCATCCAAAAACTACTGCGAAGAATCAGCTGCACTTTTTCACACTCAAGCCTTGCTATATCAGCTCTTAAAACATAAAATGATTTTGCGATTTAAGTATGAAATTGGGTGCGAAAAATACAATTAAATCCTCTGTCGGGAAAAAACGAAATTACTTTCCGAACAACCTAATATATCGTGAACCAGTGTCCTGACATAAGGATGACGCATCTTTCTCGTGATCTGGGCGTTTTGGATTCGAGTGCTGGCTCGGGCATGGCTGTTATCTACCCTGTGTTCTATTTGTGAATTGTGTGAAATAACCCCTGTATAAAAAAGGGTTTTGCATGTGAGTGTCATCTTCAAATGAGCTAAAGCCAAACTTCTGCTCTCTGGTGCTCAGGGTTCCTTACCCTCAGAAGCTATTGTATCACTCTTTCAACTTTAGATTTGGAGTTCAATTCAATTGGGATATGCATCAACATCAACCTATAGAATGCTTTCTTCTTCATATTTCTTCTTTTTCTTTCTTTCTTCTTCATAATAATGTTTGCAATATTGTTATTTGCGACAAAAAAAATACAATGTTTGGTCTTTAAATTTTCTGAGATTTGAAATTAATATAGTCTTTCTTGACGTTGAAACACAACGAAGGCCATTGGTTGAAAAATTCAGCTGATATATCACTTTCCTATTTCTAAGATAAAATTATCAAAATCTTAAAATGCATTCTAATAAAGTGGCATTCTTTAATTGTATAAGCGCTCTTTTAGGATATTTTGGGAAATACATTCCAGCGTTTCTTATTTAAAATATTTCAATTTTATGTCAGACATTTGAAGATCATCTTTCATGGGTCGAATAATTATTCTAATTAAAACTATTTATCTTTAATTCAAAATAGAACATGCAATATCGATTAATTCTCCCTTATATTTGAGTATGGAATTATCATCATGGCATTTATTTTAAGATAAATTTAGAAATACTATACGCAATTAAACTAATAAGGATTAAAAAGGAACATATTTGCTTAATTAATGTTGTTTTACAGAGACAAACTGTTTGTAACTGAATTTATCTATCTGAATTTAATGAGTTAGAAAGTTTTAGCTAATGAGGAAATTTAATCAACCTTTTAAATAAAAAAAATCAAGTTATATTCATTACTTTAACCTCAGTTAATGATCGAACGTTGAAGTCTCACTGCTTCGCATTTCCTTTTAATTACCACAATCTGAAGAATAACGATAATTATAAATACCGAAATATTTTAATTTACATTGGTTATTTTCACTGCTATACCATAGTATTAGCACAATTTTCCTTACCTTTTGATACATGCAGTTAGTTTAGATTTTATTATACATTTCAGTTGCTAATTTTCATTTACAAAACCTATATTATATAGTACATTGTGTTTCAGAAGCTCGTTTATAAACTTTAACATTAGATCATACACACACAAAAAAATTACGGTAGAATATAAGATCTAAAACTCCACTTATAAGCTATTATTTGTCATTGAATCTACCGAAATAAAATGATACATCAGATAAAATGTATAACACAGATACAATCGAATAATAGTTGAATATAGCTTAAGAACGTATGAATCGTGCATCGTTTTAGATGACAAGCCATTTGAACAATTGCTTTAAGACTTCTTAAGGTTTTTAATTGATGTTGCATCCATTTAATCAACCAAGATATGTACGACTTGTAATGTTATTCTATCAATTAGAATTTGTAAGTATTTCATTATATCTATGTTGCATCGTTTATCTGAAATGTCATTTTTCTTTCACTTAATTCCAAGAACCTCCTGTGCCTTTGTGTTTTTGTTCCTTTCTTTGTGTTTTGAAAAATAACTTATTTCCATTATTTCCGCTTACTTATAAAGTCTGAGCATGACATGAGAGTCATCCCACACTATTTAAAAAATATTCTTGCTTTTAAATTTCACCGTTTTGCCTTTTGCAAAATGGTGCATCGATTTTATGTACTTACCACTATTTGATGAGGGAGAATATGTGGTCGAACAGCATGATTTTTCAAATAATGTAATGATTTTTTATTAAAAAAATTCGCATAATTAAATAAAATACATTTGGTATTTTGTATGGTATTAGGTATTAGAATTTGAATCCATAATTGATGCGATGGAATTTTTTGTCTAAAACTATTTTCACCATCAATAATTTGGCATATTTACACAGAGACAGAAGTAATAATGTAATACCCCAAACTCTCATCTATTAATGGTAGCTATTATTTATAGCACGATTCCAAATATATTTATAAGTGAATACTAAATTTTTATTGCATAAATAAAATTTGTAAATAACATATGATGTTTTCTGGATTAAAGTATCTGACTAAGTTCAAAGGAAATTTTTTGGAAATTTGGATTTAAAAAAAAATTAATTATGGTTTTTAGATGTATTGCCAATAATAATACAAAATACTGTAAACATGACAAAAATATTTTGAAATAAAATATATTTTAAGAAATAGGAAAATATGTAGGAAATTGTAAGGAAATTTAACCAAAACAGTTAATATTCTACCCAAAATGGTAATGTAACAGTCCTATTTTAGTTTGCACACAAGTTAAAGATTATAATGAAGAATGAATTGAATCAAAATCTAAGAGATGCAAAGAAGTTATGGGTAAAAATATATGTATATATGCATTTTTTCTCATAAATTCACACCTTAATTTTTTTCAAAACACCTATAAATGAAAAAAAAAAAAAATATTTCACCAACAATAAAACTTTTTGTTCATTTCATTAACCCTATTTTTAAAACACAAGCTAAACTTTTTATCTAAATACCTCTATTAGTTTTTGAGTTATCATGTTAATGGTTGAGAATTTTTATGAAAATTAAAGGTTTAAGAAAGCTGGAGTTAAAGACAAATTTTAGCTCCAAAATATGTGACCCTGGATCAGATCTTTCTATGTCAGATCAAAAATATGTCAAATATTTCTTTTCCTAGTAAAGATAAACTGTTTTGGAAAGAGGAAAGTCTGAACTACAAGAAATAAAAATTAAAAAATTCGACTATGTTGTCGCTAATCAGTGTTTTTAACGTAGTCGGATACCTTAAAAGATTTCGAATCAAGAGTTTTTGCATATTTATTTATTATGAATGATAACAGACGGAGATCATATAATGCTTTACTGAATAGAGGAAAGCTCTAAATTTTACTTTTTATATTCGAATAATCGCTTCTGCTTGTTTTGCGATAAAAAGTAAAATGGATAGTCCTAATTAATAGTCATTTTCTGCAATATATCATATCCATAGCTACATTCGAAAGTGTGATTTCCATAAGTTCAATAAGATCTCTTTTATCATAAACAAATCCGCAATTGTTTCAAGAAATTCATAGAACATAGCTTCATATGCAAAGGAAAAAACACTGGTTGTCCTCAAGCATCGGTTGAAAATGTTGAATAAATTCAAATTGCTTTCGAATGTAACCAAAGAAAATCCAATAGCAAAGAATTAGGAATTTTACTACCAACCTTGTGGGGTGAATTTAAAACTTATTCCTGATTTAAGATCTGTAGATGAACAGGGAAATCGCTAACCAGAGATCAGTTACTTCACATGTCGCAAGAAATAGTCGTTATATTCGAAGTTTGTCGCATGAAGAATGAAATTCGTGTTGAATATTTAGAACAAAAGACTGAATTTTCCTCTATCCAGTAATATAGTGTATGCGCCTTCTCTATCAATTGCTTTTCATTAGAAATAAATATTTTAAATCTGCTCCGTCTTTCTGGATAAACCAGTATTACTCTTCTTTTATTTTTACATCTACATAATAAAAAGCTACAAATATTTCATCAATTATAAAAATTTTCATTTAATAGAATTCTGCGCATTTGTGACTCATTGTTTATTTTAACGTTTTGTACATATTTAGAGAAATACAAATATTTATTTAAATGCATTCTTTTCACAACCAAGAAATAAATATAATTTCTTTCGAAATCATAAATACGAAAACTCCGAAACCAGGGAGATAAAATAATGCTACAAGGCATATTATGCAGATCAAATTTTACGTTTTCTTTAATCAAAACAAAAAAATGAATATTATGGAAACGGCAAAAGGGTTGCAGATTCAAAACGTGACCGAAGGTCTGTCATATACAGGGATTGGAGGGGCAAAATGCCTCCTCGATTTGAGGGTACAGGTATTTAGTGAATTCGGTGTCAGTTCAGATGTAGATCTCGTCATCCGACCACAAATCAGAAGTACAACCCATAATAATTCTAATCTTTCTTTAAAGAGGTGAGTATATGTAACTAAACTGAAGATAAAAAGAAAAAAAAAATTAATGGTGACATGAAGAAATTTTAATAATTAATTGCAATTTATGCTCCATGATGCATTAGCATGTTTTTGAGTAGATTTTAATTTTTTTATGTGTTTAGAATTGTTCTGAAATATCGTTAATGTTATTTCTTTTAAACGTGAAAGTTTAAATTCTACCATGTTGAGGAATTGTTAATTTAAAAATAACACGAACTACATAACTGTAATGCTTGAGAATTCCCACTTGTGAGTGCTCACTACAAATGTCTAAACCATTTGAGAACTCTCCTCCAACTCAAATAAAAACCATTAATCTTCTTCAAAATGCAATCTCAGCTTCTATGAGAAAATATCTCTCCATTTGTATGCACTCACGTAGAGATAAATTTTCTGCATCTTAATTTGCTCTTATATAAGAGAGACAGAGTTGCAGTCCATGTCTCAAATAACATTTCTAGTGCTGAACGTTGGCCTTGTTGGATGCGTAGCAACCTGTTAGCAGCAATCGGTCGCAAACGACACCCCTGGGCACACTAGCCGCAATCTCTCTTGCAATTCCGAAGTTTCGCTTAGATCACAAAACCACGTGTTTGAGGGAATTCGCGGGGAAGTCACGCTTGACGTCATTGCCGACAGGCGGCGCCACTCTCACAAATCCTAAGAGACGTCTGAAAGAGGGTTGCCGAAAAGCGAGCATTAAAGGTAGCGCCCCTTTTTCGCCAAATAAAGAATTATAATCATCTCGACAAAGCGGAAACTTTTTGGAGTTATATTTTCTAAGATTCTAAGATAGACATTCAATATGCTCCATTCTGTAAAGCACAAAATTCCACATTTATATTTTAAAGCTAATATAGGCACGTCATTTCGTATTTCTATTCATCAAAAATAGGCATAAAAATTGAATCAATTGATTTTCGTTTTGTTGAATTAATTAAATTCAGGGGGGTTCCGACGTAGAAACAAATATATTTCTTCTCCTGCTCTGCCGTTCTTTTGAAGTTGCTCAACTTAAAAAAGTTATTTCTCATATTTAGGATGATAAAAAGTTTCAAGTAAATTTCTAATTAAAGTTTGACATTTCTTATTATTATCATTTTTTTTTAAATTTTGGAATAAACAACAAGTCGCAACGGTATGGTGTCAGAGTTACAACATTAAAACCTGAGACTTGTTAGTTAGAAACTTTTTTTCTATTGAATATCTTTTGAATAAACTGACCTAGATTTCCCAATCGGGTATTAGATGTCTTCTCGTTAATGACTCAGTTTTATTCTCTGCATTCGAATGCGGCTAAGGATTGCAAGCGGCATTCGGATTTTAAATTGCCCTCGAATTGCTAACAAAGTAAAAGGAAGATTTTATTATTCCTCTTTAAATCTTACAGTACTGAAATACTCACAAGTATCATTCAAAACAAAGTGATTCTTCAAATATTCTTATGAAATTTCTGTCCTTCTTCCTAATATGCGATTGTTTGGAAACTTATTCGTTAGAATCGTGCGCACTAAAGGGTTTGATTTGCTGAAAAGAAATAGTGCAAATGAAGCAATATCTTTTCCTGGTACGTATGTCATACTAACCTTCAACTAAGCAGAGTTTTTTTAATCAATTTTTTAAGAATATTAGCTGTCATTGAGGTTTTTAGGGCGAGCAGGGGATCAGCCCTTTCAAAGAGAAATTCAGATGTCTCGGTATTCTGAGGTATAAGGTCTCTTAAAACCCTAAGAATCAGAGGTAAATCAAAACACTATGTGCCTTCTTAATACTTTATATTTTGTTCTTATTAAAAAAAAATCTTATTTTATAAAATATGCAATTAAACTACAAACCCATATCACTTTATCCTATATTTCAATAGATATTTGTGCTGCAATGTACATTTCAAAGGATGGAAAACAGATCATAGTAGACGATAATTTTAAAATATTAGCTCTCCTGTAATGGTGTGTTTTTAGAAAAGTAAGTTTTTCCCCATACTAACTTCATATAACTTAAAGAATAGATTACACTTTTTTGACAACTTTGAACAAGAACAGAACACAATTTTGCTCATACTACTTCTTGATTTGACACACGATAAAAAACTGTATTAAGCGAAAAATATGAAATTAAAATGCCTAGCAGCTTGGAAAATATAGATTTTTTCCGAAGATTTACCTCCCTTGGTTTTAGAGCTGAAGTATCTAGTAATGAAACTATGCTGGGTAGTAAAAATAAACCACTAGATCAGAGGCACACACATCTAACTTTGTGATCCACTTTTTGAAACCCAAATCTGTAGAAATCCACTTCATCATATGTACATTGAATATTTTTGAAACCCAAATATGAGGAGATCCACTTCATCATGTGTGCATTGAATATTATACATATAGTCTTTCTGAAAATGCTTTCATGAGTTAAGAAAATAATATTTGCAAAGAAAAAAACATTTCACTTATTTTTTAATATATTATTTTAAGCCCATACCATTAAAATTATATAATTTTAAATTGTGAAAGAATGTAAATACATTCAAGATTTTGTCACGATACACCAAAAATTGATTCATGATGCACCAATGGACCATGTCTCACTCACTGTTCGAGAATACATACAGAAGATTATTATCAAATATTTCTTACGCGATTATACATTTTTTGTAAAACTTCAAACTCTTAAAGCAATACCATTTGACCAACGGCGATTTAACTTAGAGAGAAGGATATATAGCAGATGGAGTTCTCTTAACTAGTAGCATTTTAGTCTGAAATTACAGACTGAGAAAACACCAGACTTTGATCAATATTCGACTAAGAGATACAGTACATCGCGTGATAGAACTATGAGATATTGTAAGATGGATGGAGTTATAAAATGGTGTATTACGTGAAATACAAGACTCCCTTTGTTATTATCCTGTTTTCTGGAAAAATATTTCTGATTGATGCGAGAAGTTCAATAAAATGCTATTTTATTGATACTTTTTTCAAAGCCAGAGACCCATTCGGAAGAAATTACAATTATCTGTTATACAATGTAATACATTTAGCTTTTCCTAAGGATTAAGAATTCTAAAATTAAATGTTAAAAATATGGGATATAAGATTGATTATCCTATCATGTGGCACGCTTATTAAAATGACATGTTTCAGCGTTTGTTTCCCAGTTTTATAGAAAAATTTTGTTTTAAACTATAGCATAATTAGAACATTCTGAATTTTCAAAAATAATCTTTTTTTATTATGCAAGTTCCTGATTTAGAAAATACAAGATTTAGAATGATATTCCACTACAGCATTTACAGGATGTTGCGTGATAAAACTATAAAATATTCTAAGATGGATGGAGTAGTAAAGTAGTACATTAGGTGAAATATAAAGATTCTCATTATTGTTTCCTAGGGATTCTTTAATCGATGAAAGTAGTTCTATAAAATGTTAGTCGGTCAATGCTTTTTAAAGCAAGATATTCAGAATAAATTAGATATCTCTATCATGCAATGTAATACATCAGGTTTTCAATAAAGACCATTAAACATTCTGAAATTAAAGGATAAAAGTATAAGATATGATATTGATTAACTTATCTTATTGCACGCTAAGTAAAATGACACTTCTCAGAAACTTGTTTTCTAATTCTCTAGACAAATTTTGCTTTAAACTATAATATGATTTAAACAATCAGATTTTAAAAAAATAATATTTAACTATTTTTCATCTTGCAAGTAACAGATTGAGAAAGTATAAGTTTTAGAAAGACATTAGACTATCGCATTTACAAGAAGTTGCATGAAAAAATTATGAAATATTGTAAGCTGGATGTAGTAGTAAAATAGTATATTACGTAAACTGTACGATTCCATCGTTATTACCTAATGTCTTAGAGATTCTCTGATTAATGAAAGTAGTTCTACAAGATGTTTATCTATCATTGCTTTTTCAAAGCCAGACATTCAAACTAAATTATAAGGCTCCATTATACAATGAAATACATTTAGTTTTTTAGCCAAATTGTGCCTATAATTATAACATAATTGGAATACATAATTTTTTTAAGAAGCAGTCTTTATTTTTTTATATTACAAGTACAAGACTTTCAGGATCCAATACTGTTCTACATTTTAACATTTTGTGCCTATTCCAAAAGGAGCAAAGTAAGTATTCAATTTTACATTGATTTGTCAATTAATGCTAAAAGAATGAATTTGTAAAATAATATATTTAAAGGAATCCACGAATTATAAAATCAATCATTCGCTATTAAATTATTCAACATAATTATAAAAAAGTCAAGATGATTTGATATATACATGAATCATTAATTTATTTCGTTATTAAATAACGTGAAATGTAATATTAAATGCCCTGATTTAACTTTATATAAGGAAGGTCTTTGTTTTCATGAAAAAAAATTCATTTTTCTGAGTCAAAGAGATTTCAGTCGATTCAGTTTCATGAAAACAGAATTTCTCGATGACAGTACTTATCATGCAGAAATATAATACAATTTATTCAATATCCCGAGAATAGACAGAAAAGGAAAATGGAAATAGAAATTTTATGAAATATCTGTTTCAAGAAATACATGCTGCATAAATGTTTAGACCGTCACAGCATAAACTTGTATTTTTAAAGGCATTAGGAATGTAAGTATGTATCGTCTCTTAAACAAAATTTTCAGATAGCACATTCGGTTTTATTTTGTTTTAAATATAAGTGGAATTTCCACAAAAAATATAAATTCGCATTAATTTGCGCAAAAGAAATACAATTTGAAAAAAATTGATACATTCAAAATATTTCGTCAAAAATTTTTTATTATGTGTTTAAACGTTATAAGAAAATGCACACTTGTTTAATAGCCTTTTTGAGAATATCAGTGATTTATTGCCAGTTTTTAACTGCTGGCCGCTTAATTCAATATAGATAGATTAATATATTGGACCAAGTGGATCAATGTTTCATCCACTATGATTTTACTGCTGTATAGAAAAATGTAGTTCTTGTGAAAATAAACCGTAAACATAATATCATTTTTCTGAGAAAAACATATTACAATCGATTCAATTTTTATTCCGAATAAAAAGAAGTTTTCCGACAACAGTACTTATAATTCAGAAATATCATACAATTTATTCAATATTCCAAGAATAGACAAAAAAAAAGAAATTGGGAATGGAAATTTTATGATATATCTGTTTCGAGGAATATATACCCCATAAGTGTTTAGACCGTCAAAATATAAATTTGTATATTTGAACACATCAGGAATGTGAGAATGGATTGTTTCATGAGCAAAATTTATAGAAAAAATATTTGGTTTTACTTTGTTTCAAATATCAATAGATGAAAATTTCTCAAAAATTTTGGATTCGTATTAATTCCACAAGAGAAATACAAGTTGGAAAATGCAATTTTTTCAACATATTTTTTCAAAATTTATTTATTATGAGTTTAAACGTTACAGGGGAATACAATTTTTTTGTGTAACACGTATTTATTTGACAATCATTTTTTTACTATCAGGCTTTAACTGCTAGACGTTTAATTGAATATACAGAGATTAATATCTCACTATTTTTTATCCTCAATGGTTTTAGAGCAGTACAAAAAATGTGGTTCTAGCGAAAATAAATCATAGTGCCTAATCCAGTTTACCCTCTTTTTTTGGAATAACAGGAGGACTATTTTGTGAAATGTCTCAAAATTCAGAATCGGAGTCATATTACGAAAACTAACTTAATCCAGGGTAAAAAGACCAGCTACAGAAATTATTTTTAGAAGACCAGCAGAGATATTATTTCCTTGGCCTAGTGTATTTTTATTGCAGAAAGTATTTTGTACTTAGTTTAGTTATGAGAAAAATCAAGCAGGCGACGTGTAGCTTTCCTCTAAATCAAATGTGCTCAAAGTTTTATTTCGTAATAACAATTTCAATTTGAAGACAATTTAAACGGTCGACTGGCATATAAACAGTACATCATTTGCAGAAAATTAAATAAAAATCTATAATTTTAGCTTTTAAGTTACTTTCTTCAATTCTACTCCAACTTCACCCTTCTATTCCAACATTATTTATTACTGAAAAGTACATAAGCACTATTAGATAGACAAACAAAACTCTAGCTAATTGGCTGATTTAGTCTAGAACTACTTATTTATCATCAATTCTACTGATGAAATTGTTTACGTGATTTTATCACTTAAGTTCTTTTCATGTTTCGATAATTATGTTCACATACGGAATGATGGAAAACCAGACAAATTTCTCACTGATTGAGCACATAAAACTTATTCCTTACTTGGTATTGAAATAACCTACTGTATTAAGATTATACTTTATCCGCCTGCCTTATACAACTTTAATTGATTTTACTTACATGAAATTTGAAAGAAATGCACAGTCGTGGTGTTTAGATTGGATATTACATTTCATTTCTCTACCTCTTATAGTTTCCATTCATTGTACTCAAAGAAAATTTGGAAGAAATTCATAATTTTTGTGTTAATATAGATTAGCATATTTCATCTGCCTAGTTTATTATGTTTTCTATACAGACAAACAGAATTTTATCATATTCGTGAAAAAAAATGAAGGAACTTTTGCTAAGAACAGGTCGCTTCAATATTTAAATTTTTGGGAAACATCAAAACTCTTGAAAATTCTTTTTCTAAATTGAGAAAAAAAAATATTTTTTCTTGGTGAGAATCAGGAAAACCTTTTTCACTTGAAATTATGAAATTCAGATGACTTGGCCCATATGTAACTGTTAGAGTTACAGCTTTTTAACTACAAATTATATGTTCCGCTTACTTCTAGAAAAATAGTTCATAGAAAAGATATCAATGTTTATAATATTACATTTCATTAAGATTTCAATTAAAATACTATCTTTAATTTTGGTTATTAAAACAAAAAAAAACGTTTTCAACTATTACATTCTTTTTCAATAATGTCTACTTGTTCGTTGCATTGCCTGGTTATAATTTTCAAACGCCATTCATTATAGGGTTACATGCATTTACGAGTTGGTTTCATTACATGCATATTTTGATATCTTTAAAATTAGTGAATGGGGCTGCTGGTGCATACTATAGATTGTAAGTAGTATAGGGATAACAAATGGACGTAACTCCAAGAAATAACTACATCTTCCAACTAACTAACGAGGCAGACAACTAACTTCCTTTCTCGAGCTACACAAAAAATATTCATTGGAACTATATCGTTCCAGTAGAAATGAACGATTCTTTTTGCCTTGAGCTATGCATGCAACTCTGAAAGCTCTCAGAATGAAATTACCTCAGATTTCTTCCAAAAAATTCTATATATAATAGTTCTCTTTTTGTAAAACGAATTCTCATAAATAAATTTCACGAACAGTTAAAAATTATGTTTTATTATTTAAATTATTTATTTGGAAACTGTCTAAAATGTTTGAATTTTAATGATTACTTATTTATTAATTTGAAATTTTAACATTTATTAAAAACATTTAATAGCCAAAGTTATTTATTAATAAAAATTCATTATTCGCATAAAGTGCTCATTGTGCAACTTTTAATACTTTATTTCATTTTTTCTTATAAATGTTTTGACCTTTTAAAAATTTTTGTACTAATATATATGTTTTGAAACATTATTATAATGATTTGAAATTAAATATGTATAATTTTATATTCATACAATTTATTATAAAATATTCTGATTCTAAATTCAATTCTACTTAGATAATTACATATGTGAATTGACATTTTGAAATGTAATAAACATGAAAGCTCTATAAAATAAGTATTTGTAGAAACTTTGAATCTCTTTATCATGTCATCAAGTCATGTTTAATCTTTTACATTGCAGTTTAATATTATGAAAAGAAATTATTGAAAATTGTTTAATATTAAAAATTCACAAATGATAAGCTACTTGCCAGTGAAATCACGACACAATTTTCCAGTGTCACGAAGAAATCTTTGCTGCAGGGAGCTTGCAATGAAGGTATAAATATGAAATTAACAGTTAGATATTTGCAAATTGAATGCAGAATTTGAATACTGAATATTTGAATATTTTCAACAACTGAATATTGCAGTCGTCGAATAAAACGAAGATTGTTGGAGTCCCATAGTGAGATCTCAGAATTTTAGATAAATAAATTAGTTGTCTAACATTTCAGAATATTGAATAATGCATCATACGCTCTGAAAATATTCTTTCAGAGTGAAATCCAAAATGCTCTCTAAACTTGTATCTTACATGATTGCTAAAAGATATCTGCAAATTTCCAATTTAAAGATAATTTCCAAACTCTACCTTTCGAGATATAGCGGATTCGGCTGAAATATTATCAGATTTCAAGTGATTCATTTCAAACGACTTTGCGAACGTCTATAAAATTTCTTTAAGAATTTATATCACGTTATTTGGAAGATGTGATGCTAGTTCTTTGTTTTAAAATGCAGGATGAATATAAGCATCAATTTCTAAAATATTGTATTACTGCTGGAAAAAATAATTTAATTCCCTAAAATATCATCAAATTTTGAAGACTCACTAACGTTATGGAATAGAATTATATTCATGTAATACGCATCAAAGAAGTAATGTCAATCTAAATTTGTGCAATAGATAAAGTAATATGTAGGTAAGATGTTATCCCTATTATTATATGTTATGTATATCCCTATTATTTGTCTGTCACATCACGACAACGGACTGTTTTGGAAACCTCGTAGATTTGAAAAAAAATTATTAAAAAATATTTAATATATTAAATATTTTAAAAATATTTCTCAGATCTTTTTATTTGTTTCTCTCTGTAGACTGGATTATTCAGTGTTTTCCTTCGTCATCAAGAACAAAATCAGAAATGGATATTAAATCTTTTAGACGATGTAGTAGAATGTCAAATCAAATGTTAAAGAATTTACAGCTGTTAAAAACTGTTATTTGTATGGTTTATTTGCAAAAATATATTCTCTAACTCATAATAAAGATAACTATTTAACTTTAGTCCTATTAGGTCTGTTGCTTATTAATGCAATTTCATGGATTTCATAAAGCTAAATTAATTGTTTCTGCGGGAATTGAAATCATAAGATGCGATTTTCACTAGTCAATCCATATCGAATAAGTTTTAGAGATCCTATATTCTTTTTTCTTGTTTCTGGTTAGGTAATTGGATCGTTGAAAATTCTTCATAATTTTGTAAATTTTATAGCAATTAACAGATCTATGAATTTTCTCTTCCATTGCCATTGAAAGGAGAGTTCGGATAAAATACTGCCTGCATTATTAGATTGCACATAAAATAAATAATATAAATGCACATATAAAGGAGCTTATTAAAAAGTTATATAAATATATGGAAATTAGCTGCTTCTTGAAAGCAGTTATTATTGTTTTTATCACGGTTTCTTTTGGTTTATATCTGTTTAAAAATTAACGATGAAAGACATAAATATTATTCAATTTGTATATTTGTATAAAAATTTTATCAAGCAATTTTATTAAAAATATATTGTTCATCGTATAAGACAGTCTATTAAACTACCAGCATTTTATTCGCCTATAATTCTGTCTATATTTGAGAATTGATACTCATTTATCTGACTCACCTTCTTATGAGTTTTTTATTATTCTAGTTTCAACTCACTATCTCAAATCCTCAAATTGTCCAATAGAAATATTGTGGAAGAACATCAAAGTAATCTGAATCAACCTCATGGATTAAAATGCCCCTCGAATGATTAAAAAATATTTATTTTCGGTGC
>JAPMOQ010047785.1:1915367-2007028 GCA_026543055.1 Argiope trifasciata | reverse complement strand
ATAGAGTCAAATATTATGTTAGCTGTTTCTAATTCCATTCATGTTCTATATTCTGTTTAATGAATAAAATATTGTTATTTACCTCGTTGTTTTCTTTAAAATTCATACAAATGAATTGGATCTATTTATCTATTTTTCTTCTATTTATCTATCTATATATTTATCTTCTCAGTCTTTTGATTGCTCTAAATTTTTCACTCGCGTGAAAGTTTTCAAAGATTAAAGATTATCATTTTGCAGGAGATCGGACAAATTTTTAAATATCGAAAAGTTTCGGAAAATTTAATTAATTCATCTTAAAAGTGAAGCAAATTCATCGATATTAATGAGAAACAAAACTGAAAAAAGAAGATCAATTTAAATCACTCTATTTATTATAGTAAAAGATTTATTTTGTATGTATATGTCCTTTTATTATTATTTATTTTATATTCTATCTATACTTTGTATGTTTTTTTCCCATCGTGTATACATAGTTAGAATTGGGAAATTATATGGAATAAAAAGAAATGTGCATTCTGAAATAATAATTGGAAATGTATATACACATCCTTTTATTATCTTTTCTCTATATTCTTGTCATATTTTATTTATGTTAGCTTTTTCATCGAATATTCACTGATAGAGTTACAATATATATATATATATATATATATATATATATATATATATATTGATAATTAGGGAGTTTATTTGTTGTCAAAAAGATAATAAAAATAATAAAAATCTATGCTCTAAAGTAATTTGTATTATAGTGTACCGCATTTTATTTTAAGCGAAATTTAATCAGAATTTCTGAATAATGTAAATTCAAAGCAATATTAAAATTTCTCTACCATAATATTCACCTATTTACCATAGAATAAAACAATTTATTTACTTAGAAAATATGTGGAAAGAGAAAATAATTCATTTAAAATGAGCTATCTTCAAGAAAAAATAAGCAAATGTTTAGAAGTTTACAGCATTTTCTTATAAAAAATATATTTATAAACTGGAAAAGTTATGTAAATTGTTTGATTTGTAAAGATTTATATAAATCGAAAATTGATTGTCAAACTTAATAAATTTTTCAAGGACAAATAAAACACTTTCTAGAATTAATTCATTTACAAATATACACAGTAAACAATATTTTAAGCTAAGTTCGACTCTTTAAATGTTGCAAGAGCATATACAATAAATAAAACGAAATTTATCAAAAATTATATTTTTGAGCTAACATTATGAAATACCCATTAATGCATTAATCCGGTAAAAGACATTAAATGGCATTCTCCATTCAAATAGCTTTAATTTATTAAAAATATAATAGGTTACTTTTGTAAAATAAGCTTAGTAAAATCATGTTAAATATATTCGTCTCAGTTAAATAATGATATAATAAATAGTGATTAATTGCATTGTAAACTAAATTAAATAGTAGGTATCTCTATTGTTAAGAAGGCTTAGTTAATTAACTGCTAATGAAATTTTTCTATTCAATGCTTATTAATTTAGAACAATATCCAAATCAAGATGTAAAGCAGGGAAACGTGTTTATTATTCATTTAATAACAATAGATATTAATTGCTCTTTCTTTTATAAATGTATGAAGCTTGAATTTGAGATGATTAATTTCATAAGTTCAATCTGAAATGCCCACTTAAGGAATATTTTAAATAAGAGAGTTTAAAGCAAAATTTTGATAATGTGATTCTGAAATGGAGCTTGAGAGTTTCGGAAAAGTAATTTCGATGAATCTATGCAAAATTGCATAATCTACAATCAAATTTTATAAGAAATAATTAGCTTTCTAGTCTTGGAAATATGATTACATAAAAAATATTGGTAGTTTATATCACGGAGAATGTAAATTAAATTTACTTACTGTGCAATAAAAGAATGAAAAGATTTTGTTAATAAGAGGACGAGGGAAAAGAAAGAATTTTCTGTTTAAAACGCCTTAAAAGTGAATTTTTCTTTCATAGCTCTCAACTTTTGAAAGCAGATGTAAGTAAGGATATATATCTGTTATAAATGGAAGTTTTAATTGGGTATTTGTATAATATTATTCATTTTCTTGTAGTTGAATTTTAATCTCAAGAAAAGTTCTTCTAACAGAATAATGTAGGAAGAATTTTTTTTTCGTTTATGAATGACAGAAATGATTTATATATCAACTTATATGTATTGATAACGTTTTATAATAAAATTACTTAATAATAGCCATATCTTTGTTTCGATTATATTTGGCTACATTGTATTTAAATGGAGATTAAAAGTAACCATAAATCATGCAAATATAAATGAAATAATCTTAGAGTTGAGAGGTTCATGTATCTCTTTTTCATTTGTAGATTTTGTTATTAACAGAAGCATTTCATTTATTTAAATATTCAAAAATATTTAACAACCATTAAATTTTGTAACATATTTACTATGATTAAAAATTCGTGATTGATTCGAACTCTCGAAATTGAAGAGCAAAATCTATGACATAAACCTTATGTACGATCATTCACGACAAGACCAAAGCAAATACAAGTATATCATCAATACATACTATCTTTCAAAGTATCATAGCGTGCTGTTTCCTATCCAGCCTATTATTTTTTGAATTTATAATATACTCCACCTTCAGTAGGAATGGGCGGTCAGAGCCATTTTTTTACGTGTCCATGAGTTTCATTTTTTGTGCCTTATTTGGAAATAGTGAGAGGCCCTCTTTATCTTGCAAACCGAAAGTGTTTCTTTCCACTGAAAAAGCGATTAGGATTCTTCCGAGTATACCGGAACGATAAAAGCTTGCGCATTTTTCTAGTAGTACCTTCCAAGACAACCTTTCTTACGCGTGCGGGGGTGTCTTACATGCCACGAACAATAAAAAAAGAAAACTTATCATCATTCGCATGGTTGAAAAACAACTAAATATGCTATTGTGAATAATGTGGATTCCGTAGTAGTAGACAAGAAATATATTTCTAGATTTTTCTTTTAAGATATACGAAATCAAATAAATCAGAACTATCTGTGTAAGAATTTCAGATATCATGCGTTACAGCAGGTTTAGTATCTGCGATTCATCCCAAAGTTGATCGAAAAACTGTGACTATGTTGTTCCTGTCAAGCGAAACTACGAAAATTTTTCCGATTTTGTTGTAAAAGTATTTTCAGACTCATCAGCCTAAAAAATATCTGGATCAAAGGAACTTGAGTACTTATAATTGTTAAATATTAAATCAGATTTGTTCCTTTTCCATTCTCATTTTTTTCAAAATAGCATGATTAATAATTAATCACATAACTAGTTTGGCTGTACTAGAAATATAAGAATTTGAAACAGAAAATGTAAAAATATGGTAATTTTTGCCAATCCAGATCATTTTTTTTCAAAAAAGAAATTGTAATGAAATTGTAGAATATCGTTTTAAAACGGAATGGCATCAAATCATCTACCTTTTCTATTAAATAATTAGTTTGAAAAAATATTTATGATTAAAACATTACTTATTTATTTTCATTATATATATATTTATGAAAAATACATTCTTAGACGCGTGAAAGTTATAAGTGTTCTTGTGATTCATCGTCATGATGTTGCGATACCTTAATCGTGTTTATGAACCTTGAATTATATTTATAAAGTATCAATGAAAAAAAATTAATCTAGTTTTTTGTTAATCTGTATATAATAATAGTTTTATTCCTATATAGCTTACAACTAATTAGTTTATCAGAGATCCATACTGAATATTAACAAGTCATTAAATATAGAAGTTCATATTCTCACTTTCAGAAGGAATACACATTTATTTCTCCAAAATATGCAAGTACATAATGTTTTTTTATTATTCTAAAATATAAATTGGTATTTAAAATAATACAAATACTAATTATACATATCAGAAGGTAGAAAATAATCTTTCAAACTCATTGTTTTCGTAAAATTAGACAAATACCCGAATATTTTTCAATATCCATCATTAAAATATGTTTTGCTATTAGAAATAATTAACAGATTAAGCAGGTTTGCATTAAGAATTGAATGTAATGTCAACGCGAAGAAACTAATTAAGAAATTTGAACATTTCCCCCTTTTTTGGACTGATAATTATCTAAATTACACTGAATATGAACGATTTCATTACTTTATCACGAAGAGTTTATTTAAACTTAAGAAGTTCCAATTATCGAATAGCTAACTAAGCATGTTGTTAATAAATAATATAGGCATTCCTAAAAACTTAACTCTAGAGTATGGAATGCTATTCAAAGGATGGAGTACTTTTTCATCGGTGTACTTTTCAAAGATGATCAACTTAATTTACTGACAATCGCCCGCCAGGGGATTTGAAATGAATATTCTTTTAATATGTTTTCAGAAAATCTTTCTAAGAATTGCAACATTAACATATTTTTCTCCTCGGTCTTACCCATATTCTTTTCTACTGCACTCAAGGAGGATAAAGAGCAAAATGAGGCAATTCGCCAACTTTTATAATAATTCAACAAAATGCTGATCTTCCTTTAAAACAAAGCTTCTATATTTTATTAATTACTGATTTTATTTTCTTTACAGCAATAAACTTTTAAAGAAAAACACAAACAGGTATCACTTTATAATTCGCAGATCAAGCACTTCTTTGACACCAAAACTTAATTGCGCTATTTTTCCAGAAATTTTGTAAAAAAATTATTCACTGAACAATAATCATTAATTACCACTTATTTGCATAAGTACTATCAGCGTCATTATTGAAATTATTTTTAAAGAAATTCAAGATAAATATTTCCTTAGAAGCAAATTTTGTAACATAATACTTATAATTCCGCCCCATTATCTTTACATGCTCCATGCTTTTACAAATAACAATGAAATTGAGATAATTTCAGCTTTTAGCTAATTAATAAAGGCAGCTGTTTTGTTATTTTTCTTCGCCTTTAATCCTTCTGTTTTGTTCGGGTCTATATGACTAGAAATGAAATTTAAACCTTCTTAAAAGCATATGTCACAGGGATATTTTCATGAAACTTCTTGACATCTTTGGTAAATAATATAAATATGTATTTTTAAAAGGAATTCATTTTATTCTTATTTTGAAGGAACATTTTCCAATTTATACCTAATGTATCGTTAGAGTCAATAAGACTCAATGCAAAATAATCATTTATTTTTTTAATCATACATGTTTGGAATAATTCAAAAGAAAAGAATAACAATAGGTTCTGCATTTTATTCGTTTTTAGAACGTCTTTCGTTGATGCATGTGTTTGGTCACAAAACAAGAGAGCGTGTGTAAGGTCCAAAAGTATATTTGCCAAAGGACCAAATTATTTGTTCTTATTGTAACGTTTCCTTTTCCGTACTGTGTTTCATTTTCTGATGTACTAAATTGGTTGTGTCCATGAATGTGAGAGAAAAATTGGTGAATTGCATAAATTTGGGTCACCCTGATATATCTAAACTAATAAAAGCTTCTGACAGAGAAGAAGTATCTGAGTATGAAAATCATATAAATAATGAAATTGAGAGTGAAAGTTCTGACAACAATTTTGATAACGATATTCAACAAACAAACTATAAGGACAGCATTCAGTTCAGCAATCACGAAATAAAGTAAAAGCTGGATCAGCTGCCATTCATTTCAATCAACAATTGCTAATATTATTAAAACTACTCTAGGATTCATAAGATATGTAATAGCAAGGATAACAAATGTATAAAGTGCATTTGAGATTCAATAATTGAAAACGAAATCATAAAAATGGCTACTATTGGAGGAGAAAAAGTTTGTTAAAGAAAGTGGGAAAAAGTCGGTGGTAAAACTTTATGAGTATATATTGGATTATTATTGTTAGGTGGTGTTTATAACTGGCAGAAATATATTTTGTGTCCTCGATATGCCCCTCAAAACATTTTGCATCATATCAAGAGCTATTTTCGCTTTAATAATAAATCCACTCGTGTAGGAAGAAGAATTTTGGATAAATTAGTTACAGTGGAGATTTCATGTTAAAATGGATAAAAATTCTACCAATATTATATAATAATACAATATTACTCTAGATGTGGAATTAGTAGGATTTCGTAGCCAAAGTCCTTTCAAACATCATATACTAAATAAGTCAACTAAATATTAGATCAAAATATGGACTTTATGTGACAGTAAAACTTCGTATGAACTGAAAACGCAAATTTTCAAAGGAAAAAGTAACATAGAGATTTGCTGAGAATAATCATTGAATGTCAAACGTGCAAGGTTCAATCTCTGTACATCAGTCAATGAAAGCAAAACTAATATGTTATCCTGAATTACGTAACATATTATTAAGAATCACATCTGAAAATCTCGTGTAAAATATTGTTGAAATTGTAAGTAAAAGTATTAATTTTGAATACGTTTCTGTTATTTTTATAGCTACTTTATATTATTAGGTCTATATAGTACTATTATTTAAATAATTTCTTAAATAGTACGTATCAATTACAGCAAGAAAGTTTAGTTTTCTGAATCAGGTCATATTGACTCGAATGTTACATTCTTGAATCCAACATGAACGGAGCAGCAGAATTAAGTTAAATACTCTCATAAAACTTTTGAACAGCATCAGTATGAATGCATGTGTAATAATAAAATGCAAATATGCTATCTCAAAGCATAAAAGTATTTAAGAAACAACGAGCATGTGAAGTGCTAGAAGATATTTTTTTGTTATTGGAACTGAAACAGGAATATAACAAAGATCTGTAAGATTTTATTGTTTAATGCTAATCGCAAATTCATTCAAGCTCTTGAAAGAATTGAATATTACAAAAAAAGGAATTTATTTTAGAATTGAATGAAAAGAAGAAAAACTATGTTTCCACTTTAGTTTTTAAAACTAACACTTTCATTTCGTAATAATATGAAGAAACTTACATTGAAAAGAAAAATAAAGGAGTATAATACCGCTCTAATCAAATATAAAATACACCATGTGAGATCAATTTTTTGAAACAGAATTCATAAGTAAATCCTCATTCTATAAGCAAATTTTAATAAGATATATACTAACTTACTTCTTAAATTAATGAACTTCATTGTTAAATAGGGAATAGAATGTTGGTCATCTTCATTCTCTTCTTACCATATAATAATTTCTTGAGCTAAATGGCGTTTTTCAAGAAAAACAATTCATATTTAAAACAATTAAAAGCAATATTTATATATATTCTATATTTATGTATGATCAGCTTCACAAATTCAATTATTCAGTCAAGATTCCTCATGGTTAAATCTTGATTGGTCATATAAAATCATAAAAATAGCAACTAAAAAACTCTTACTTATTAATGTAAATATGGTTTTGAATCAAATAGCATTCTATTAATCCATCCACACAAATGTCATTTCGAACAAAATTACCGCCAATTGACAATTATGAAGTTAACAATTTGAAACAATCCAGCCAAATAGGACTTTTCTTATGCCCTAAATTAAACTTGGAACCATTTTAGAAATATTTTAGATGTAATGAAATGTCGTGTTTGCACATTGATTGGTTATATAAAACTATATGAACACAACCGAAAGAAACTCGAATGTATTTCATTTACGAACAAAATTTCATTATAAAAATTTACAAAATCAAAAAAATTGAAACAATCCGTTTGAACATAATATAATTGCTATAAAACTCTTGTATGAATAAGGAACTTTTAGTTTCAACATAGAATATGGAACAAGTGATAACATGCTCAGTCCCTCAGAAAATATGCAGCATCATAGTTGCATATCAACTGGTTATACAAAAAAAAATCTCAGAATGTTCTCAGAATTTCTTATTAATAATTGCCATGCTCTGGGATGAAATCACATTATTTCTTCTTTAATCCTAATCATTCAGATGTAATTTAAGAAAAAAGACATGCCTTGAAATAACACTTGCCAAGGTAAAAAGATTTTCCGTTAAATTATAATTCCGTTAAACACGATATTTCCATTGAAAATCATGCCCCATCTCCCTTTTTATAGCTCCCGTAGCTCCTTTTCTCTTTCGTGTAGATATAATCGATTAACTAACAAGAAAAAAATATGCTTCAATTCCTCACAAAAAGTCATGCAAATGATAAAAATGTAATTATAGATAAAAATTAAAACATCAAAAATCAAAATGAATATTTTATTGATAATGCGAATGCTGAACAAATTAAAAGGATAATGTACGATAAGAATGAAATCATGGAAAATCGTATAGTCTATTTTACAAACTAAATGAGAAACATTGCATTATCTGTCGAATTCAAAAATCAAAAAGAAAACAATAATAAAGATACGAGATATTAAAGAAGGATTAAAGATGAGCTCTGAATAGCATGAGAGAAGCATTGAAACATTGCACGAAGAAAGTTGGTATGATTATTCCAATAAGAGTAACTGTTCCCGAGTTAAAATGGCTTTAATCATGTTTCTAACTATTTTTCTTCATGACGGATTGCTAAAATCCTTCATACAAAATATAATCTTCCATTATCCTTCTACCTAGATGAATAAAAAGAAATAAAAGATAATATGCCTCCTTCCTTACCTCCGAAAACCTGCCAACGGGCGCACAGGTAAGCAGGAGCGTTGCGCGATCTGTCGCCAAGCCTGGAAAGAAGAGCGGGATGTTTCTATCGGACGTAGGGAGCAAACGAGAGCAAGAGAAGGCTTTATCAATCCGTACACCAGCCAGAACTTCTCGTAGTTCTATTCCGTTCGCTTGGTCTAGTCACAGCGCAGAAGCGGATCATCTGAATCTAAAGACACGTGCTTAGAGACTTGCAACTAGAGATAGGCAAAAGCTATCTGACTTTTCGCTTGCAAATATTTTTGTTTTGGCCCTCTTCATTTAAAGATTCTTTTTTATGAGTTGGGAAGGGATGTCAACACCGAGCAGTAACAACAGCCCGCTGACTTTGAGCCAAAGCATGGATTCGGTGCACACCTGCACCGAAGAAGAGGTAAGCAATTTTCCTTACCACTGAGTGTCATTCGAGGTATGCGGCAGGTGTGACGGTGATTTTAGGAGGCGGAAAGTACAACGCGCAATATTTTTTCTTTCTCTTTAGGAAATACATTTACACATTTTTAATTAATATTTTGGAAATTGAAGCAACAATTTACACCACAAATTTATTATGACTAAAACTGAGACATTTGGTTCGATTAATTATAGAGATCAACTTAAGAAAAAATTAACTTAAATAACAAATTTCTATTTAATATCTTCTTTGAAACTGACCAAAATCATTAAAAAACCAAACTCAATGAGAAAATAAATTTTATCAGAAAGAAATATGAAAGTATACGTCAGTCAGTAATAATAATTCAAATCAATTAAACTTAAAAAAAAACGTTTTAAATATAATGAATGATGCTCTGTAAAAATTGAATTTACTTGTACAGAAGTTTCAATATGCTCAATTTTGGAAAACTTTATTGTCATATTTTAGGACTTAGAAATTATAAAAGAATTTAAGTACGCTAACTTTGATTTGTCTGTCAAAAATAACAGAGTTTTTATAAATAACTTTAGAATTTAAATAATAATTTTAACGTTTATTTTAATAAATAAATTAAATTAAAGTTTAATGTTAAAGAATCTGTAATAAATTATTGTGGCTAATGAAAAATTTAATTTGTTGAGAAAAAGTTTCAACACTTGAATAATGATTTAAAATAAAGTAATTTAAATATTTTTCTTAACAAAAAATTTAATTTACTTCAAGTCTTTCCAAATCGTGTTTTTATGTCAAAAAATATAGCGTAACTCCTTTTTTAATAAACAATTATGGACATTAAAAAATATATTTAGAAAAGAAAAGTTTATTAGCTTTAAAAAAATAAAATATCAACCAAATGAATATATTTTATACATATATTAATGAAATCAACTAACATTTTGTTAAATATTATTCTAGTTTTTGTGAGATGTAGAAAAATATTTTGTATTATGTTTTGAAACTAAAATGCTGAGTAGTTGACTTTTCCAGGAAAATATAACAGAGTTAAATTAACATAAGAATATTTAATACTGAGCGAATATTGATAATTTGAAATTTTTATTCCTTTTTAACATTAATAACTAAGCATTTTTTTCTGGAAATAAATGGTCAGCAACTTCTTGCCAGAAAACACCCGACCAGTTAAACCACCCAAAATTATCTAATCACCAGTCGCATACTTATTTTTCCTTATTATTCAAATTTAAAAAAACTGCCGTATGCTATTCTTACTTGTCATTCTGTAATAGTAATATGTATAAATATTTTGTGGTAGCCTATAACATTCGATATCATAATATTTTTATAGATTAAGTTTACTAGTTCACTTCTGTGTTTAAGTAGTGTAAACAAATTATTTTTAGGTATGTTTCGTTCCCTGATTTTAAACAATTGCTAATAATCTTGCTTACATGATCAAATAAACAAATATTAAATTTGATCATATTAAACATCGACATATAAAAAAGATTTACATTTTTCAATAACGACGAAACACTTTCGTTTATATTCAATGTTGTATTAAGAAAATCAAAATATGAATTTTTTATATTCATATCTCAAATCATAATGAAAGCCACATATTTTATTCTTGTAACATATTTTAAGCGTGAATAAATGTGTAGTGTAAAAAACAAAATGACTGGTTAAAACTGCGTAAATGTGTCCAGTATTACTAAAATACTATGTAGCGTTAAAAAAATAATACAATATTTCATTCTTAAGAATTAATAGAAACAGAATGCAGTTCAAAATTATAAATAATTAACAATAGAATTAAAAAAATATAGTGATTAATGGGATGTCAATCTGCCCATAATTCAAACTGTTGATAACAATGGGAGTTGAACAAGAAAAGTTAATTGCAGATTTGAATATATTTTTGAGGTATGTATCACATATTGTTTTATTTTTGGTCTTATTCAAAAATGGAAAATGTTGACTTTGCAAAAGGTAAGATGTTTCTGCAACCTCTTCTAAATATTAACGCATCAGTCTTGTAAAAGACATATATTTTATAAGTTAGTTAATTAAGGTTGCTTTTTAAACAAACAGCAAATTAATTATTTATCATGAACAGTAAACTAAAATGCAATAAAATATTTGTTATAAAAATTTCATGAAACCACCCCACATAGTTAAAAAGCATTTTGCAATCAGTTAAAAAAATACTTTTTAGCTAAGAAAAAAATAATTTTTAACGAATATAACTCACTGTCTAAACCTTTACAAATATATGAATTTTGTGCTTGTTTCGAAAGCGAAAAACTGAAAACGAAATTCTTGTTTAGACTTGTAATTTATTTTCCTCCTCATTCAAGAATAATTTTTGCAAGCATCTTTTTTTTTCCAATTTCATATAATTAGTCTGCTTACATACAAATAAATAAATGTATAATTAATTAGATGTGCCGAATCTCATGGCAAAATGCTTTAAAAATACAGTTAATTATAACATTCCTTTCGTTATTTTTACACTAAACTGCGAAGGTTTAATTTAAAAATTAAAAAAATGTTTTTTAATCAATTTTAAATTAATTAATGCGTTTTGATTGAAATTCGGTCTTATTACAGAAGTTATTTCGTTGGAAAAACAAATCAATATTCTTAACGAAGTAGCTTGCATTAAATTCTTTTCAGTTTTTTAATTACATTTTATACAATGCTAATTGTTGATAGACATATTTGATTTTATTTAGTTTTCTTCCTTTGGCATGATTTCAATTAATTTTAATCAAATTTATTCAATAAAATTAAATAAATCTTTAATTTTTCAGAAAATATGGTAATATTTTCGATAAGGTAAAATCAATTTTCATATTTATTCAAGTTTGGATACTGATACAATTTTTGAACCCCTTGATTTCTAAAAAAAATGTACCTTAATTATATTCAAGCAAATATTCGCTATTTTATTATATTATTAATATTCATAATTTATTTTAGAAGAAAATGCTGTTTGTAGGTAAATATATTTTTGTACACTGTACACGTTTTAAACATGCTTCTGTAAAATAATTTTTATAAAACATGACTTCATACAAAACGTAACTAAAAGTTTTGGCAAGTAAATAGACCAACGAAAATTACGCTCTATTGTTACTTTCTTATATCCCAATAACTTTTTATTCAAAATTATTATTACTCTTATAACAATTATAGAAATAAATTACAAGTAATTCAAAATTCAAATTTAATCAACAAATGAATTTCAGTTTATATAAAGCAATCTAAATTATACAAATACTTTGAAAGAAGAGCTTTTATCCATCTGTTTAAGACTGATTTTAAATTTTTAGTTATTATGTATCAGAGAAATGAATTTTTTTGAAATTAAATATTATTTTTCTGAATTCCAGTTGCTAATTTCTGCATATAAGTTTCTAACGGAAGAATTCGTCTTTATATCAATTATCAAATCATTCATATTTAATTTATTTAAAGATTTTCATGTGAATAAGTCAATGCAGTATCGTAGATAAAAAACACTTTTATACATGCAAAGTTTGTAGTTCAAGAAGAAACACGATACTAATTTTTACCATAAATAATTAAATGAAATCAAATTTTGCAAAATCATATTTTTTTAAGAAAAGAAAAAATATATTTTCGATTATGCCTTTTCAGCCAATTACTTAATTATTAACAGTCTAGGTATTTTAAGTATTTTCTCGATTTTAACTGTGTTTTATTCTGAAATCAATAGTTTTTCAAATGAATTCACAAAAGAAATATAATTTATGAAAATTGACTAAGCATATACATTCATACACCCATATTTTTCCTTAGCATGTTGCATGTACCTTTGAACGTCAGTGCTCCTTTTATTTACACCTACTGAGTATAAATCAAAAGTAACATTAAGATTTATTACATCTAAAAAAACTGATAATCTATATTTTGCTATGTCCAGTGTATTTTCATTCTGTTCAATACACATGAATGAATTATTTTACACAAATATGCTAAAATCATGTAATTCTTTTCCATTCGTTCGAAATGAAAAAAAAAACAAAAAAAAAAACGGTTTTCTGATGTAAGTATATATGAATTAAATCTAGTATTGAATTACAATATCTACTAAATTTCATTTATTCAGTATATTTATTAACATATTTAAAATGTTTCTGTCAGAAAGTTTTCTAGATATGCCAAGGGCTTCATAATAAGTGAATAACTACTTATTAAATATATCTGAAAGCTACTATTTAATTTATAAGCTGAACTAAATGTCTGCACCTGAAATTCAGTTTTTAAAAAATAATTGATTCTCCAAAAACCCTCTCAAATAGCTTTATAAATTTTCATACGTTTTAAAACAGTGTTAAAGCAAATTATTTTTTCTGAAATCATCGTAAAAACGATTTTTTATAATGTTTAATTAAATTTTGATTTTTTAACCATTTATTACACATATATATTCAGAAATCTTTAATTGGGAAATCTTACATTAACATTATCATGTAATTAATATTGTTTAAATTCCCAAAAAGTAATTTTGTGTGCTAAATTAACAGCATATGAACTAAGCTCATCCTGAAAACGTACTTTCATAAAAGTTTCATTTCTCGTTTTCATACATGCTTACATGAGTATCTAAAAATGTAGAACTTTCATTGCTTTCTAAAATTTTTCAAAAATCTGCATGATTAATTTATATTTCAAAACTGACGTTAATAACTATTTGACTTCCTCCTCTGAAAAAATTATTTTCTGAAATCTACTTTAAAAAATACAAATGTTATGATATTATTTAAATCAGTAAAAGTAGGATTTTCTACCCTAAATCAACTACATATGAAATGTAATATAATTTATAAATTCATTCTAGAAATATTTTTTCTAGAAGTTTTCATTGAATTTTGAGATTTTTCTCTCTCTCATGGTATGCATGCTCTGTGCAGATACCTAAGAATGGGAAACGTTCCCTTCATATTCGAGTCAGAGGGAAATGATAACATTGTGGAGCATTTCTATTCTTACCTGCCTGTTTCTTCTCCCCACCCCTATACCATTTGGATTCGGAGAGACGTTACATGTCATTTTGCCTCTGGCTGCTTTAACAGTTCCTCCTGCTTTCGTCCCTTTCTTTCAAAACGCCTTCAATTTTATTTCCTCTACCCCCTTTACTACATAAAATTCATATCCTATAATGCTTATCAATAAAACATAACACATATGATAAGTCAAATATTTTTTATTAATACCATTTTAAAATTCACATCTTATTAGCAAGCTACTATTCAACACTCGTAAGTTTAATGATTCGTAAATTTTAAGTAAAAAATATATTAATACATTCACATGTCTCTTTCTTTTAAAATGCTTTCGATTTTTTTCTTCTAACCCCTTTACTACATAAATTCCATACTCATCCTATAATGCTTATCAATAAAACATAAACATATTTATATAATTTTATAGGTACATTTTATTATCATAAGTTTGAGTATTCTTAAATTTTTAGATAAAAATACATTGATTATTGCAGATGTTTATTAAAAATGATTAAACTTTAAACAGAGAGTTTTCTTCTAAATACCTTAACAATCTCACAAGTTTATTCCTTTCAAAACACTTGCATTTTAATCCATCCATGCTCTTTTGCTCTATTAAATTCAAAACGGTCTTCTAATATTTATCCCTAAGCATAAAAAAATTAAATACCTGAAACTCAATGCAACATTAACTGAAACACCAAAATAATACACAGAAAAAGATTGTCATATTATTATTTATTTTACCTTAGATTGATGATTCAAAAATTTGTTACAAAACAAGAATATTTATCTTATTTTTGTTGAAAATGTCGCCATAATTTTAGGGTAATTTAAATTAAGAGTCCAATTTTCGAAATGTTAGTTAAAAACTGCCCATTACTGAAATATATTTTTTAGTTAAAAAATGAACTGAAAACCAAAATAATACACGAAGAAAGATTATCAAATGTTTATTTATCATAGTGGTTCAATAATTTGTTACTGAAGAAACGATTTAACATTTTCTAAAGGTTAATTTAAAAAGTTAAAAAATGACCATTAATTAAAAAATTATGTTTTAATTAAAAATGTCCATAGATCTATGAATTTTATATTTTCAAATCAATTGTAGCAATAAAATAATCTATACAACATAATTCAGCTGTTTATTCCCACATTGTATTAATTATACGTTGCTAAATAAAATATAATCATACGCAAAAATATATTTATAAATTATTTTACAATACACAGTTGAAATATAAATATCTCGTTCAAAGCTTGGCAAAAATAATATTTTTAAAACAATAAAAGAAAACACAATAACAATTACTCATGTATGTTGAAACGGCAGCGTCCAGGAGAAGTTATTTATCGTTCTACTTAGGGTTGCTTTGACAGTTTCACTCACCTTCAGCTCTTCTTTCAAACTATAGCAAATTTTATATCATATTTAGCTGTTTTTTCCATAAAATACATACCTCAAAATTAATGTTTATCAATAAAATATCCTACAAAATTTATATTCAGATTTGCCACCCATTGTATTTACATTTTAAAAAATCGAGCAGGATGAAACATACAAAGGGATTAATAGATTATTTTTAATATCTCAATCATGCATTCTTTGAATAAAATAAGCACACATAATCGTTCTGCGCTTCTTGAAAAGCCAGCGTAAGGCTTGATTCATAAGCATTGTCTCAGTCGTTACAGTGTGTTAATTTACCGGCGAATCTTCTTCGTTCCCCCGGACTTCAATGCAACCGATGCGGCTAGGATAAATTGCAAGCATCGGAGGGTAATGAAGACTGCTAATGCAGCGTTTAACATTTACTGATAAATACAAAAATTAAAATAGTTACATTGAAACAAAAAAAAGAAATGTTTAAGATGCAATATTTTAAGTATTTGTTAACACATAATAAATTTTGGATATTTTAATAAAGTAAAAATAATTAGATTTTTTTTAGTCAACAAATGTTTGCGAAAAAATAATCAAAACATAACTGATTTTACATTTGGACTCCTTTCACTATGGTTATATAAGGTATCTTACATTATTGTATAAAATGGCTACTTCAAATATATTGTTTTAGAGTACACAATATGATAAGTCAAACCAGATTGGCAGGTAAGCTAGCAAACGGCAGTTGTTAGGTTTGGTTGGAAAATTACACCATCGTATTTAATTTATAATATACATTTTGAAAGGTAGAAGAAATGAAGCCAAACTTTGAAAAATTCGTTTCAACATACATTCTTTTTTGTGAAAGATCTGATTCAGTTAGACAAGTAACCAAAGACGCATGTTTTCCGTATCTCTATTGAGATGCTTCAACCAAATGATTTCTTACTGCTTTTATGTTTTTCATTAATTATTTTACATCCATAAAATAAAATATGAATCAAATAAATCAATAGGTATTCTAAATAACCTAAGTTTTTTCTCTCTGGTTGTTAGCATCAACGATGATGTTATAAATAGTACAAAAAGATGAGTTGAAAGAAGTTGAATAAAATATTGACAGAAACAAGGCTCAGAATTACTCCTACGTAAATTATTTTCCGTATTTACATTGCATATTGATACCCTACTCAAAATGCTTTGAAGCAGTTTCTCTCCCTTTTTAAAACTGGTAAAACAAAACACATTTTGAATTCAAGTTTGTAAACATTATATCCAAATGAAATGTTCTCCAAAGAATACTCATGCGGGACCATATCAATGCGTATCTACTGAAAAGGTATGTTTTTATTTCGCAACATTACTCTTTCTTCAGTCCGGGTTCATTCTTGCATATGTTTAAGAATGATAATGAGCAAATTTCACACCTGTTTATCAAGAACTACTAAGACATGTTTTCATTTAAAATTAACTAGTTTTATTTTTTTTCTTTTGGTTGAATAATTCACAATTAAGAGAATTGTGATGGAAATGAGTCGAGGGACAGAATGACTTCAGAACCACATGAACTATGTGTGATGCAAATAGAGGAATATCATATGCAAATTAATTTCAAGCAACGATGTAGAACATAATATAAGAATCTCAGTTTTCCTTAAGTTATGCCACAGATAGCGTGAAATTTGCTTGTTTCGAATACTTTTTTTTACATCTTTTGGAAGAATTTTATGTTTTTCTTGTTTTCTTAAAGCTTTTGAAGTGTACAAGGGATTTTGAAGTTTAAGGAACTTTTTATTCAGTTCAATGTTGGTGGCGAAAAAAGTTAGCTATTTTTTTCGATTGAGTGAAACAATAAGTTTGAATTTAATTTTTAAATCTTTTCCAAAGTCATGTGTTTGAAACTGTCTTGAAACGTTTTGCTCAAAACTTATTTTAGATTCGAGTAAAGTTTTAATTATTAAAGTTTGGTGCTTTCAGAATATTTTACATTCGTAAGTATCACTGCAGAAATATTATTCTAAAACAGACTTTTCTTAATATTTTATCTGAATTTTAAAAGAATTTAAAAAATCTTATATAAAATCTTAATATTATATTCGAACAATATTACATTCTATTCTATTTTTTCTACCATAGAAATACTTATTAAGTTTCTTTATAAATTTAAAAAATATGATATAATAACATGTTAAAACATTTCAAGAAACTTGAGTTTAATTATTATTTAAATATCTTGTCTAAATTTTTTATTAAGCTGATATAAAATATGTTGATATCTGTGTAGCTTTTACATCACACGAATGTATAAAAACAACAAAACTGGAATATTGCATAAAAGTTATGAAAAATAGATTCAGACGAAATGGAATCAATTTTTAAAAAAATCAGTGTCAAAATAAATTAAAAGCTTAGCCTAATCTATTACATGTATTAAAATATAAATTTTATTGTTGCTCCATTATTGTTACGCTATAAACTGATAAATAATCAAAGCAAAACAATAATGATCTTTGCGTTGTCCTCATGAAAGTAAGATAAGTAAAACTTAAACTGAAGAAAACTTTTGTACACTTCAAAAAATATAATTAAATGACTGGGTGACAGTAATCCTCCTCTTTACTAAAAAAGGTAAGTAAACTGGTGTTAACTTATTCTGTGCACAGAAAAGAAAATCATCAGCGATTTTCACGCAGGCTGTTATGAAATGATTCCTATCCATCGTATAATGAAAAAAAGTGCACGAATTTCGTCTAATAATAGTCCAAATCCTTCTTTAAAATGAAACGAATTAAAATACTAATTCATCTGTTTTGTTGAATTAAGGATATTGAAATGAACAGTGGGTTTATGTTACAAAAAGTTTGAAACAAAAGTTTTTAAATTCCTGATAAATTACTTACGTTTTATTAAGGAAATGGGAACAATTCATGGGTGTATGTCATAAAAAGCCCTGAAATATAAACAATAATGTGCAAAATTATTGTTATGTATTAGGAACTACACTCAAATATGTCATATAAAATATTTAATTCTAAAAAAATTATTTGCGTGACTTATGTTAAAATTCGGCGAATAGCATTATTTAGTTTATGACATAGAACTTAGATTTTATACTCAGCACTTAGATATTTCTTATATTACATAAAACGAGATCATAAAAGAATTCATTTGAATATATCTTGTTTGAAAGAATCAGCAATAATTAATGTAGTTAATCATAATTAAGGAGACATGCTCTTTTTATTTACTACTTGGATCTTTCCTTTTTACCAGCTTTGCGATATTTATGTATATTTTTTGTAAATAGTGACTGATTCTCCTATTTTATAACCTATAAAAATATCCATCACATGTTGCAAAATCTGATTGATTGATAAACTATTTTTGCGGTACAGACTAATCTGGAATTCAAACAAGTTGTAAAAATATAGTTTTTTCGGTTTGTTTCGGATTCCAATTGTAATATAAACTATATAATAAAAGATCTGATTTGAATACATCCACTTTGAAAGATTTAGTGGACATTAATGCAATAAATCATAATTAAGAAAATATGCTCATATTATCTACTCCTTGCCTCTTTTCTGTTTACCAGGTTCACACTACTTCAGTACTTTTTGAATATATAGTAATTGATTATACAAATTTTAAAGTTATAAAAATTTCTGTCACATATTGCAAAATATTATTGATTGAATAACTGTTTTTTGAGGTACAAACTAATTTCGAATTCAAATAACAAGCTTTAAACATACAATTTTTACTACTTTGTTGGTGTATTTTGGTTTGGGTCGACTTCTAAATGAAATTTCTATACACTTGTATTTGCATATAATAAATTACCTTATATTTACATATAATAAATTACCTTATATTTACATATAATAAACTTCTAAATAAATTTAATGCAATATTTTAATGTAATACTTGGCTATTTTCTGCTTATCAACACCAAAATACTTTAATTTGTTTTGAATAAATAGTAATTTATTCTCCACTGTCAAAATGTATAAAAACAATCTTCACAGATTGCAAAATATGATTGAAAAGCGTTTCTTACAAAACAAATTATTCTGTAATGTAAAAAAAAGGATTATCAAATAACTACGTTTATTACATTATCAGTGTTTTTTGCATTTGTTGTTACTTCTAAATCAATTATATAGCACCATTATTAATATAACAAAAAATTTCAATAAAAACAGATTTTTTCACGAACATTAAATTATTGTTTCTCAGAGATACAGGGTTTTTATTAACACAAAATATTTCCATATTTAAATATTTGAAATGAACATTTTATAGGGAAATGCGTTTTCAAATGTTATGAAATTTTATGAAAAAGAATTAAGACACTCTTTAGATTTCCTGAATTTTTTTCTGTATTTTTAATTTAAAAAGTGACTGCTGTATATACATTTAATTTTACGCTTAAATTTTACAATTCATTATTTTTCTAAATAAAGAAAACTTTCACATTTAAAATTCCTATTAGCTTTACTTTAAACTCTTTATTTGATTTATGAATGAAAAGAATTTTAAATTTCAAGGTAAAGTAAGATGGCATGCTCAGCAATTCATGTAAGCAAAAAGAAAATCGACTTCGGAAGTAATTGTAATACCGTCTTGTCAGCACTCATTGAAGGTTAAGAAATTAAATACTAATTTTGAAGATAATCAAATCAGATAGATTTACGAATTTAAAACATTATGCAATGGAAAGCTCTTATTCGTTGTCATAGGTTTTGATTTAAATTGATGCTCTTATAGATGAAATAAAAAAAAACTTATTATTTAGAATTCAAAAGCGCTCAACGCTAGCAATGAAAACAATTTTTTTTTTTACTATAATAAAATATCGCATTTTGAAAAACACATTTTGTATAAATTCAAAGTCTTAAAATGGGAAAATTTGTGTGTTTACTTGTGTATTCTCATTCTTATTACCTGAATACATTGTTAATATTTTTTTTTAAAAAAATAAACTACTTAAAGTATAAAAATAATATAAATTGTCTAAAATATATATAAATGATATAAACTGTTTTTAAAACGTAGTTACTAATATTTTACAATACATTTTTTTAAATTAACAGCTGCTATATAAAAAATTTGAGTTGTTAAAATTTTTTTCAACCCTTTAAAACACTTCTCTAGTATTTCCAATATTATACTGCTTTCTATATTTTTTTTCTCTTTATCTGATAATACATTTTTAAATAACATTTAATCATTTCCTGTTACAAAGAAAATTTTAATAGAGGAAAATTTTCTGTTTCACTAATGCTCTGATTTTTCCAAGAAAATAAAAAACCCAATATATATTACTTAAATTTGAAAGACAATCAGAAATTCCAATGTCACTGATATTTTTATGGGTAAAAAAAACCAGTTATATTTTTCGATAATTTATGTAATTTGAATAAAGCTGTTTTAACCATAGTTTTATAATCAAATGAAGTTATTATTACAAACCAAAATAAATTTGTAATCATATATTTTGCGAATTGGAATAGAGAAGTTGGAGAATTAATGCATTTAAAAAATAATATAATATATTTGATCTAAAATCAATATTATCTGATTTTCAGTTTTATAAGGAATTTTAATATCTTTATAGTTCTAGAGTTTTCTCATGTTTTATTGATATGTTATTGCAAAATAAATTTTGCGTAGAAAATTACTTTGGTAACTAAAATGACAAAATTATAATTAAAATTGATTTCTTAATCACATTTTAATGCAATTATGGAGAATTTATGGAAATGATAATTTCAATAATTGATGTAAGTAACTTGATATATTGATAATTATATAATTGATATACGAAAAATTATAATCGTAATTGATTTCTTAATTACATTAAATTAAACCTACATTTAATGTAATTATTGGAAATTTATATAAATAATAATTTGAATGAAAAAAAATCATATTATGTAATATTTTAGTTTAAATTTAAGAAAGAAAAGTTTCTATGTAGTCATTAACCAATTTATAACTTTTTAAAAATCTTTGCTTAATACTGTAAATAATTTCAAGTTTAAATTGGAGGATAATTCTCTTCAATTATATTAAAACAACAATATAGGGATAACAGTAAGTAAAATTACGTTGCTTTTTTTACTTTATCTTATCCAACAAATAGCTAATTTAAAATGATCTAGAAGTTAGTAAACATATATTCAAAGAGTTTCTAAATGTATAAAAATATCTAAGACAAATATTACATTCGATTTCTTTGAATTACTTGAAAATAAAGTACCCATGAAAAAACAGAAAATAAATGCAATGAATTTATTTTCTGCTTAGTTATTTATTTTTTAATGCAATGCATTCTCTGTTTAGTTAATACAATGGATTTTAGTTAATGTACCAACTAAAATTTGTACTGAAAGATGGAGCACCATCATCAAACTATTTCTAGCTAGTTTTTTGTTTGGTATGATGAAATTCAAATTTTAAACAAATAATATCCTTCTCCTGCATGTAATAGAGAATAATTAATAAGAGATTAAAAGAAGAATGATACTTCAAAAGCATAATTAACACATTTTTAATGTCAGAAAAAAAGACAGGGCTTGAATATCATTTGCAAAATGAGAATAAATAGATCTAAAACGAGACGCCAGACAAAACATAGACTAACGGACTATATTTCACGCAGAATTCAAGAAACTATTCAGATAAAAACGTTTTTTATTGAAAATCGATGAAACGCATTTGTTTCTGTTTCCAAAAAAATTAAAGAAAAACGTATTTTGGTTTCATGCAAGCTTCCTCAGCTTTTTTTTTCTTGAATTTACCACGGATGTTTCTACTTTCGTATCAAAATGATAAAAGAAAGCTCAAATTTTAAGGTCATCACCAAGCGCATTCGTTTTTGCGTTCCTGGAATAAAGTATACAAATGAAGTAAATTTAGGATCCCTGTTATTTTATCTAGAACTCATTCTTCTTAAATTGTCCGTCATATTTAAGAGTATATATTACTTAATTATTTAAAATGTAAGAAATGATAATTAAATAAAAATAGTAGCTTATTACTTTATGAAATGTTTATACGCAAAATTTTAATGTTAACTTTAAACATGTAAAAATGTGGTAAAAAAAAACGAGAAAAATCATTCTATTTATATTTATACCTTTCAACTTATGTTATAATATCACTTCGATTATATTTGCAGAGAATATACCCTTTTTTTAATGTATAGAATGAGTAGAAATTTGAAAATCTTTATTTATATATTTTAAAGGAAGTAGTGAATTGCATGTTATAATTATTGAATAATTGAAATTTCTTCTTTCTAGTTTTTATTCGCTATAATGTAGCTTAAAAATAGTAAAGTTTCATTTACACATTTTTTATATTAATAAATAGCATGAAAATATGAATATATATTAATTCAATTATTACTTGTAACTATTTATCTTCTGAAATCCTTTGATTTTAAGGCTTATTCATAAAATGGAGAAATATACATAAGAAATTAAATTATTACTGAATATCTAAGAAAAGCCTTATAACAATATCACATTCTCTGTTAATTTCATTTTAAACGGCAGAAATATTTCACTAAAATAAAATGAATAATGCTTGAAAAAAAATCTGAATACATTCTACAATGTTCACAGCCTGCGTAATTGGGTAGTAACGCAACTATACACATGACGAAAACTATTCGTACTTTATTTAAGTTAAGCTTTATTAAGTTTAAATTAAAAATGAAATAGTTTTGGCTTTTAAACATTTCCGATATAAAAAACAGTAAAATAAAAGTTTTTTTTCAGATCAATCATTTGATTGGTTAACTTTAAAACCTTTTACCGTACGCCACCGTAAACATATATAAAACCAGTATTCTAACTATTCGAAAAATTTAAGTTATTAAAATGTTAGTTACTATTACTAAGTTATTTTTATATTGGCTATATATTATGTTATTTTTTATAACAATTTTTTTTTAAATTCTATTTTATTATAATGAGATAAAACCTTAAATAACCTTAAAGACAGATGAAAAAATAATTCACTTGATTCCTAATGATTTTGAATTAAAGTGATTTATAAGTATGACATTTAAATTGAAGAATAAAATGATTTTGAATTTTAAGCCCTTTCGATGCGGGCACGAAAAACAATAAAATAAAATAATTTTCTTCAGATCAATCATTTGATTCATTAAATCTTAAATCGTTCGACCTAATGTCACACTGATTGATTTAATTTTAAATCTTTGTACCTAATGTCGCAGAATACATAAACAAATCCAATCACATTTTAATAACTAATCAAATTTTCCTGAGATCTTTCAATCCCTACATCTCCGATCAGCTTCGTTCGTAACTGTCCTCAAATAGCAAAAAGAGCCCCTGAAAGAGCAGGAATAACTCTTGAAAGAAATCTGAATTAAAGTTGGAGTGTTTGATACCGCCGCAACCCCGTCCATTCGATTCCATTCACTTGGAAGAGGGGGAGGAGGGGAGGCTGAACTACTCATCTCACACTAGTGCACTTCATACTTCATGCACTGCACAAAGAGCTCGTGATGGTCGCACCCCTGCTCATCGTACGTGTCCCCTTCTCTTAGTGCGCCCTTCTCCCCTTTAAATTTCATCACTCCAACCCCCTTTTCCATATAGACGCATAGAATTCCAACACGTCTTCCCCAGACCACAGGGTGTGTTTTTTCTCCCATGTTTTCGCCTCTCAAATGCAAATATTTTCAAAATCGTGTTGTTGCGTATGGGAGTTACGCCTTTTGGGAATGGAACTGTTTATATATATGTATACACATATACACACTTCTTCATATAGATATACATATATGCCTGTAAGAGTGTGTTTGTGTGTGCGTATTTCACTGTGTTTTCTTTGTGTGTGTGTGTATGTATGCTCTAATCTTACGAAAACACCGGAGAGAAATATTTCGGTGATTTATAACATATGCGTTTAGGATTTAGATAACATCTTCATGGTTATAGAAGTAGGGATTTTTTATGTATGTATATCTAACGGTCTCCATCCGTGAAGCACTTTTTTTTATCTTCATTCGGATGTCGAAGTTTTAACTGTCCGGCCAAAAGACTGAAGGTAGGGAAAAAGAAAACGAATTGTTCCGTCTTGAGAAATACAACTCAAATGTTCTTAGGAAAATGCTTAAGAAGAGTAGCATATTGTCTTCGTAAGATTTAAGAATAAATCATTTTAATACAAAGATAACAAGCATTATCTTTTCTAGATTTCGATAGGCTAGATAGATTGCTATAGAAGTATTTAAAGCAGGAATTTAGAGAGGGCATCTAAAGCAATTAATCGTGTAACATGATTAATGATGTTGTATTAAACTTATTGTAAAATAGTTTATGCCAAAAAATATTTTATTGGTATAGCCTATACCTTCATAAGATTAGAAAATATATTATTTCAAAGGACGGGACTGCGCAAATTATTTATCTAAATGTAAGATCTATTTGAATTGTTGTCTGATATACAAGAAATATTTCATGGAAGCAATTAATATGAGTCGTTTTAAAATATAATATGTTCATTAGCTAATTGTGTTAAATTATTAAGTATATTGCTAAACGTTTATTATGGTATTTAATTTCCGGTCTATCTTCGTCTAGATCAGCTGAAATGATTAACGGATTCTATCCAGATGGCTTACGAATGAATGATTTTAATATACAAAGTAATATAAATTGTCTTTCTGTTATCTCGATAGATAAAAAATATTTTATAACAAATAAAAAGATAAAATGTTTTAAAAAATTCATATACGTTAGCTGATTCATTTATTTTGTTCAGTATTTTTCAAAATAAGCTAATAGTACCTAATTTTTGTCGAAAAGCATGCTATTAGTACAGCAGATTAATAAATAAATCATTTGACGGTATGATACATTATATTGTTCTTTGTAATAGAAGTTTCCCCAATTGTTGTCCTATGTATTAGAAATATTCTGCAAGAGTAATTAATATGAGTATTTTAAAAGTTACATATTTATGAGTAATTTATAATATGCCATTAATTCTATTGCATTAAAAATTATGGTATTTAATTTCCATCCCAAAAGGTTGAAGTGACTTGACAGATTGTATTGGTACAATTTACATGTAAATCAGTTTAATGAATAAGGCAACACAAATATTTTTCTGTTCACCTGATATATTAGAAACGCTAAATGATAGCACTTATTAAGAATACTTCTAAAAACCAGTTTTAAATTGACTAAATATGTTTAGTAAAGTTTGAGAGACAAATTGCAAAAGAAATGGAAAATTTAATTCCTTAATACATGAATTAGAAGAATGTAAATGGGATATTTTAAATATATTCAGAGAATTTCATACTGAATGTCACTAATTTCCAGATATGATTTTTTTCACTCGGACATAAATTAAATTTTGCAAAATGCATTTTTCTTCTGTTCAGTGTGACCCATTTTTTGTTCTGATAGTGTCAAAATCACTCTGTTACATTTGTGACATTTTGTTTCATTTTTTTGAGAAATTCTGTGACATGTGTTTGGAAAATTAAGTATTAATTTGTTTTTTTCATTGATTTCATTAGTTTTATAAGCCAATGCTTTAAAAAAGAATTTTTTTTAACTACTATGATTTTTTGAGATCACATTTAATATTCACTCATATTATCTACTACAGTTCTAAATGGAAATCAGCTCACTACTTCAGCACTGAGATAAATAAATATATTATTTTAAAATCTGTGAACTTTTGTATGATTATTACAGAGAAATTGGCAATATCTTTTGAATTTTTTATTTACTTACATAAGTTGTATTCAATATTTATAATTTTATATTATTTTAAGATCAAAAACATACAGGATAATATATTAAAAATTTAATTTAAGACATAGTACAATTAAACTATATTGTTGTTTCTTATAAAATTACATGTAAATGTTTCCCTAAAGCCATTCTATAAATTGGAACAGATGCTAATATCTATTTCAACTACAAATCCAAAATAACCGGAATGATTATTAAACTGCAGACAAAAATATAATATGTAAAAATTCTGCTTATCAATTTTTTTTTATCACATTGCTAATGTGACTGTTGAATATATCTCTTCATTTTATTTTCAAACATTTGTATCATTTCTAATAAATCCCAGGGAAGCCCAGATCCAAAATGAGGGGACTGGTTGTTAAACTGCACCCAAAGTTACAATATGTAAAACATCTGCTTAATAATCTCCTTCTTATTACATTGCGAAAGCGACTGTTGGATAAATATATTCATCTTATGTTCAATCATTTGTATCATTTTTAATAAATCTCTGGATAGTTGTGGCCAGGAAAGCTAAAAACCATAAGTTTTAGTCAAAGTAAAATATCAATCTTTGTTTCTGAAATATATTAAATCTCACCTCAGCTATACTTCCTTTCAATACTTATTCTCTATGAAACAGAGTAAACAAAGACGCCGATTACATTCACAAAATCTCTCATGCCCAAAAAGTCATACTTCAATATAGTTTCAAAAAGTATCATCTTTAAAAATTGCTCTGCTGCAAATAATAAGCGTAACTTATACCATATAACTGTGAGTACGCATTATTCTACTTATCTAATTAAACCTTGACATTCAGATCATCAAAACTGAAAATTAATTTCTCTCTCTGAAATCTGCATATAGATGGAAAATTAACTTTTCAGTTTTGTTCCTATCTCCCTCAAGAAGATTTTGTCGATTCTTATCCGAAAACAAGTTCATCTTATCGATAATAAACAGCTGTTTCTGCCTAAGCGTTGAAACTGATAAGGAAATTTAATTTGGTTTTCTTTGAGTTTTAATTACATACTACACCCTTAAGGATACTTAGAGGGAGAATAATTAGAATATTGAATAAAACTTCTTTATTTCAATCACTTTCAATAGTCAAAGCCCTCATTTTCTTATTCATTTTAAGTGTGTAATCATTTAACAAACAGATATCTTTAAACAGAGGGATTAAAACATCTCTTTTCTCTTCGGAGAATTGTTCTTAAATCGGGTTTCTTAGAATACCGTTCACCCATCTTAATGTAGTGGAAAATGCAGTTTTTCTAATGCAACTTGCGTTTTCATTTCGGAAAAGAATCGTTTGAAGATTAGTTACAATAATTTTTAGCTATTATAGATTTTTTGATCTACTAATTATTAGTTTTGATTTAAAAGATTTGAATTTAAAAACAAGGGAACAATGAAAATTTCACGATTCATAAAATTTTGTAAACTTAGACAAAAATAAAATTTCCTTTCGTGCGTGTCTACAGCATAATAAGATGTGCACGGTTTAGATTGCTTTGAATTCTTATAATATTACATTTAACATCACAATAGAAATGATTAATTATAAAAAGGGTACTCTGAAATACATTTATAATTCGAATTTTTCCTCCAGTTTTTTAAATATATATTATTTATATCTACTAAAATATTAGTATGATTTCAGTTTATACTAGTTAATTCTAAATAAGCACTTAAAATTTTAAGTTATTTTTAATATTAAAAACAAGTAAGTGCATTGAAATTTGTCTAAAATTTTAATTTTTTATCTTGTTTGTTGAAATATCTATTAATATGATGTTAAAATATCATCATGGTTTCAATTTACATTGTTTAATTTGAAATCAATATTAAAAATATAAAAAATATTTGCATTTTTAAATTTATATATTATTTAAAAATAACGTCGAATAGGGATTAGGAAGTTTATTTTGAAATTTTATTCTTCAATTATTGTATTGAAAATGTTTTATACTGCTTTTTATCTAAAAATTATAATTCGAAACCATTAATATCTAAAAAAGATACTATTCATCCCTTATCAAAATTACTTACTATTCATTTACTATTACTTACTATTCATTTACTATTACTTACTATTCATTTACTATTACTTACTATTCATTTACTTACTATTTGAATTTTATTTTTTTATAAATGATGTTAAATATTAAAACTAATTTTTAAGACCATCTTTTGATGAAAAATTGCCATCTTGTTTGCTTCATTCATTTTCATGTGCAGTTTTTATGAATCTAAATTTTTGAGCAAATCAAATTTTTATTTTGATCCGATCGGCTTGAGAAAAGCCAATGTATACCAATGTTATTGGCAATATAACATGTAAAATATATTACACCATATTGTTATATTTTTCTATATGAATTATATGCATCAGAACTAACAAATCAAAATTATCAAAACAATCATATAATAGCCATGTCAATTTTTAAAATATTTTAGTGCCGCCATTTATCGTTTCTATAAATTGATTTTCAATATGCCAAATGAGTTATTTCAGCTGTATTGCTGTTTGAAATGATTTTTAATTATTATCAAATATTTCATTTCTTGCAATTTATGACCGATTTTATATATTTTGCCTCTGTAAGAATATATAACACAAAATATTTAAAAAATGAATAGTAAATTAAACTGGAAAGAATGCTCTTACATCTAGAGATGTAGAAGTATTCTTCCCACACTTGAGGATAACTTTAATATTTCAACCAAATCACAGCAAGATAATTCGGTAGCTTTGTGTGGTGCTTTTTCGTTTTCTAAAATTCATTGGCAAGATAATTTCAACTACGTAAATATACGATATTCCTTTCAATTTATAAAAAGAGTTTTTTAGTCCAATTAAAAGGGTTAAAATAGTTAAATCTCTTGCACCATATCTGTTCTTTGCTGAGAAATCAGCCAAAATGAAAAATGCAAAAGCTAGGCTATTTTATCTATTATTAGATGTTGGTTTAGGTGCATATTTTATATGAGTAAGAAATACTTCTATCTCAAAACCATCAAAATGGCTGATTTTATTTACTGTATTTTTTTCACTTTTTCGAAACGAAATATAATCTAATTTCTTTCAAAAAACTGTTCAACAATTGTTTTTTTAGCTCTAATACGGTGTAAGATTTTCAGTCTTTCAGTTTTTTGTTAGTTAATCCTTTGCTTGCTTAGTTCTAACAATTATGGATTTTTTTAGCTAATTATCAGTTTTTATTTAAAAATTTTGAATTTGAAGGAAGGTACCAATGAAAATTACATGCTTGATAAAATTTTCTGAAAAACTAAGAGAAAATTTCTTTTTTTATGTGTGTCTACAGTATAATAAGCTGTGTATGCTTCAGATTGCTTTAAATTATTATATTAAATTTAACATCAGCATAGAAATGAGCAATTATAAAACTTGTGAACTGGAATTCATTTATAATTTAAATTTTTCCTCTGGTATTTTTCATTCTTTAAAACCCATTGTCAAGATTCATTTACTTAAATGTACGTCCTTTTTATCTATAAATAGAGATTCTTCTTCCCATTAAACGGGTTCAAAGAAGCTAAATCTCTTAACTAACAGTATATATTTGTTCTCTACTTAGAAACCAGCTCTTATTTCACTACAAAAAATTCAATAACTAAGATATTTTACCTAGATATATAGCTTTAGATACTAGATAAAAGTGTGTGTTTTTATCTGAGGAAAAAAATACTTTTATCTCAACTATATCAAAAAGATTGATTTTTTTAATGCACTTGTTTTACTTTTTCAAAAAGAAATATAATCTAAATTCTATTGAAAAACTGTTGAACTTGATTTTTTCTCTCTCTCTCTAACACGGTGTATAAGTTTTCAGCCTTTCAGTTTGTTTGTCAAAGTGTTAATCATTTGCTTGCTTTATAGGCTTAGTTGACATTCAAATAATATACTAATCCAAAAACAAAAGAAAATTATTCTTACATAAAAGCTTCTGTTTTAAATTTCTATTTTTGAAAAGAGTTCTATCCCTTACCTCATCTTATTTACTCTTTTGCAGTGTCTAGATTTTTTTAAAAAAATTATGAGATCTCTTTAATTTACTCTATTGAAAGACTGCTGCCTACGTGTAAACTCAACTCCAAAAGAATTACTACCGAATAAAATATAAAACACTTACCACTGCTTAGATGTTGGGAATTCATTTCCCATATGGGTTTTCTTATTTAACATGTTGTATTTTATTCATAAATAGAAATGAGGTTTTGCTGTATTTTTCCTTGTTTCTAATATTTGAACTATCTCTAAAAGCGAAAAATGCTGAAGAAGTTGAAAGCGTGCAAAATATTTGAGAATTAAGTTTAAAACTATTTTTTTCTACCCAATTGGAGACAGCAGCATTTAAATATAGAAGTTTTAGACTAGAAGCTTTGTGGAAAAATAAGCTCAGCCATTTGTTTAAAAAAAGAACAGAGAGTAAAGCTGATACTTTTATTAAAATTACCAGATAATAAATTTCTAAATGTACGTAGTGTTTACAAATGAAAATTCGTACCACATTTCCTCAAAGGAATAAAACAGCTTCAAAAACTATTATTAATTTCTTTATTCAAAAAATATGTTTTATTATTTCATCTCATTTAATTTTCTGCCTGTCTTATCTTTCTTTGTCAGATGTTTTATTGTGAAGCAATATATTTTATAGTAATTGATTACAGTAGATGAATTTTTAAATTACTGCAGATGTTAAAATTATTGCCGTGGTTATTAATAACTCAAAAACCACAGAAGGAATTAAAAACTGTAATTAAATTTATGCTTCACAAGATTGATGCATTTTAATACTACCTATGTATAAAAATCTAAATATTTTAATATATTTCATTTACCTTTAATACATATATTTATCTACCTATATATATATTCATATATTTTAAAGCGTCATTTATATTAGTAGACAAATATTTTAAACACTCCTCAAAATGGTGCATACAATAAACAAATTTTATTGATCAAAGCCGATAGTCACAGAATTTTAATATTCTATTTAATTCTGTTTTATTTTATGTATTAATATATTAATATGATGGGGGGAATAAAATGAAATAGAAAAAAATAACAAAAAAGTAAAATGAAAAAGTTTCTCTTTAAGAATTACGCACACAAGCCTACACACACACACACACACACACACACACACACACACACACACACACACACACACACACACACACACACACACACACATACACACACACACACACACAAACACACACACACACACACACACACACACACACACACATATATATATATATATATATAATCGTTTAAAGGAAGCTTTTTCATTTTATTTATTTTAAGTAAATTTTAATTCACTTCTAAAGTATATTTTTAGGCGATGTTTTTGTAATTTATACAATTTTCCAATAGCTTAGTACAAAATTTTTACATTAGCCTGCGTGGTGATTCCTATTAGTATTGTTTTTATCACTTCGATATGCATAATTAAATTAATAACACAAAAATAAAATTATAAATATTGTAAAAATGGTTTCTTAAAGTCATATCCACTCATGCACATCCCGAAAAAAAGAAACAGTAGGTGAATAACATTTTTTGAATTTTTTCTGAACTAACATTCATATAAATGATGAAACCTTTTCGAAAATGTCCAATCATCATAGCTTTGAAAGAACATTCCACATGATTAGAAAGATATTTGAAACGGAATCCATAAAAAAAAAATGAAATCTTCTGCAAACAGAAGGAGGACAGTTTTAAATGTGTGAAACTTTTGAAAACGTTATAAAATCATATGCGGAATAGAACGTCAAATTTATTTATCAAATGCATTACATATAAGCAATTGGAAAATAATTAGGGAATTAAATCTCAGAAAAGTTTAATAAGTAATAATCTAACTGAAATGTTTAATGAAATCGATAGAAAACTATTCATAAAAGTTCTTATATTATACTTTAAGAAGTCGGTAGAAAATTATTCACAAAATTTTAAAGTAACAGATTGAAAATCATTCATAAAATTTCTTGTATTATGTTTCTAGAAATTGATGTAAAACTATTCATAAAATTTCTTTTATTATGACTCAAGAAATCAATAGAAAATTATTCATAAACGTTCTTGTAATTATTTTCTTCTAAAAAGTCTTTTTTTTTTATATTTTCTTATTATAATCTTTATACTTTTAGGATAAATGCATATAAAAGTCATTCGAAAAGATTCCAATTAGTTTTGAGAGAATGTAGGAATATGAAACTAGCATTTTCACAAGGCAGCATGTTTCATAAACATCATGTGTGTATATTCGAGTGCGTTGTTTGTTCTAAAGTGAGTTGACTTTCCCAGCATTATTCCAAGAAAAGACTGTTAATATTGCTTGATCTTTTAAAATCAATATTCGATGGGGTGATTAATTAAGAAAGTTTCCGCTTTACTCTCGGTCAAAACTTGTAAACAGAAGTTGGGCATCTATTGGTTGGTCCTCTGGTTTCAGTTTTCAAACGATACAACTACACCAATATTCCATTTCTAAGAGCTATTGTATCATTAAAGACATATCTGCTGTCTCTTCATTATTCGGCAACAACAATATGCTTCAACTTCATATTTAATTGTAATATCGTTGAAATCGTCCAATTCAAACTAAACCAAATAATATCCCCCATTAAGCACACATAACATTTTTGTTTATATTTTCCTTTGCGAAATTGATATGTTTTGGTGATTGATTTTTATTTGGTAATCCTTATCCTATATATATATATTAATTTTGTTGTATATTTTGAGTTTCACAGCTCACTCAAACTTAAGCTGTGTTATGCGATTACATTTATGAGTGGATATATTCTTATTTTTAGATTATTCGTAATGGATAATCTCTGCATGCGTACAGCATAAATATACTTTTCTCAAAGTTTTGATTTTCAGTTTTGCTTTTCAATAATGAAGACATCATCCTTTGTTTAGAAATGTTATTATAATTATTAATTGTTTTAAACGAGCTTTGAAAGGGTTTTTATTAATTAAACATATATATCCTTAGTGGAATGTTTCATTTTTGAAAAGTTTACACTGCCTAATACTTCGTTTTGGTAAGCTCATTTCAAATTACTTTCTTTGTGAAGGAATAGAAGTCAGAATAAAAGTAAACAATCTTGATTAAAAAGAAAATTCCAGATTATTACTAGAATTATAATGCATATTAATCCCTTTACATCCTAAAAACAATAAATTCAAATTTTTATCGAATAATGAAATTAAATTGATGCATTAAATGTTTAAAGCGAAACAATTGCTTATATTACATTTCTTCCCTTAAAATTATTAATTTACTTATGTGTTTTGTATCAGATTTTTGAGTAACAAAAGTAAAAACCAGGTACGAAAAATATCATATTTTCTAGAAATTACTGGCTTATACTAATTCTGAAATTCGCTTTTACAAACACATTTAAATGAAATATAAATAAACTGGGATATAAAAATAAAAACGATATTTATTTGAAAAGTCAATTATTTTATTTCATTAGCCTTAAAAGTAGTTATCAGTGTTAAACAAAAATACTTGGAATAATTCCGTTTATGGTACTGATATTATGTATCTGTAACTGAGTTAAACGTGAAACAATGATGAAATGAAAATTAATATGGACATAGGACTAGATTATAAATTACTCTTATTATCGAACAAAAAAATAATAATAACTTCCTCCTAAAACAAAATAAAAAATATGCGCTTTTTAATTGTACGATGTTAATATCAAAAAAAAAATATTCAGCTTCTTAATACTTTGTATCACTGACATTTTTCCACAAAAACTATGTATCTGGAATTGAGTTAAACAACTAAACATTAACTACTACAAAATAAAGAGTTTTTTATTCTACGGATGTATTATCTTGTTTACTTTACTTTTTAAATATTAAAACCATTTGCAATAGGTAGATTGACGAAAAATTGTGAAACAAATGACTTTGAACTTCAAAGGATGAACCTTTTAATGTGGACATCAAATTGGTTTATAAATCATCCTAACTGTGAAAAAAATCAATAAAAACCTCTTCTTACAGCAAAATAAAAGATATATCTTTTTTTAAATTTTACAGCGATAATATCAATGAAAATATTTAGCTTCTAATATTTTGAATCATTAAAATCTTTCCACAAAAATGGATTCAACTATCTTTGCTTTCTCTAATACTTCCGCATATAATAATTGTCGGGAGTGAATAATTATCAAACCACTAAATAAATATTTTAATAATTAATTTATTAGACCGGGATAAAACAAATCCACTCTAACTTTAAGAGGTAAAACGTCCTTGGTACCAAATAAATACTTTTCCTAAACCTTTACAAAGAAAAAAAAAACTTCACCTATGCATAACTATGAAATCCCATAAAATAATAAAACACTAAAATATTATCCGCACAGGAGATCTTTCCTTTTTTTTCCGTCGTCCCAAAACTCTCTGGCCGAGTGACAATTTTTTCACGCATTTTGTGAGTAGAGAAATATTGAATTCCGATAACGGCCATTAGCAAAACGATATGACATATTAGTTTGCTAATGAGATGGTACCAGGATGCACAAGTATGACATTAACAGCTGTTAAGTCGGATCCAATAGATTCAGGCTTTTCACTTTTAGCATCCAATAAGCGAACGCGGAGCGGAAAGATTAATCCAGAATTAGCAGTACAGCCTCCGGTCAAAATCAACGGCGTTACTTGTCTTCTTTTAATAAACACTATAAAGTTAAATCAAAAGAATCAGGGAGTAAACAAAAGGGGAAAGTGTATTGTTCTATCAGATTTTTTCCATCTTTTTAATTTAATCTGATAGGTGAACTTCATGAATGAATTTGACAATTTTGAAAAGACCATGTATCGTCTTTAGGGGGATTTCTGTCTAACTTGGGAAGCAAAGTCATTGTTGTAATATATTAGCTTTGCATATCTTTAGCGAAATTCTCATTGAAATTCGATAGTTTAAGTAATAACGTTAGGATATTAAAATTAATGTAAATTTATTAATATTAATTAATTTTTTTGTAAATAAAGTTTATTCTTGTAAGTCTTGTATCTTGATCAAATTAAGTAAATTGATAGAAAATAGGAAAGTGCTTAAACAAAATTATAATGGAATTTCTCTACTTAAAATGGCACAATTAACTATTTGCAAAATATTTAATTAATCTTTTCAATAAAATATAATTACCATTTTTAACATAATCATTAATTTGTAAATGAAGGAATGGTTGAATAATAAATGCGTTGAGTCATGATTTTTTACTTCTTTCAAATGTAACATCATAAGTAAATTTTAAGAGTTGAAGGTCAGAATTTTGAAAATGCTTCGTGTTTCTTAAATTATATTTTATGCAAGTTGCAATTGTAGTATAATCATTACTATGTTTATTTTTAATGTCATTTAAGCATTTAAATTTGATAGATCATGTATGAAATGTGATCAAAATAATAGTATGGTCATATATATCATCGTATTACAGTTTTTTTCATATTAATATATTAGCATTTGTATAAAATTAGAAATATCAATTATATTTTTATCAGTTAAATAAAAATAAATATAAATGAAATGAATATACATATATAAATTTTCTTGGATCTTGATTTTAGTAATTTAACAGAAAATGAAATGGATTAACATATTATTATGAAGAATTTCCACAGAGAGAAATAGTTTAATTTTTTTATTTGAGGATTTAGTCAACAATTTGCTCAAAAAAGATGATATATCATTTTTTTATAAAGTCATTAATTTATATATGAAAAAATAGTCAAAAATAAACGTTCATTTTCTGATTCTTAATTAAATTTTCTGCCTGAATTTTATGAATCAAATGCGGAAATTCTAAAAAAAAGATTTGCACCGTCATTAATAATATTTTGTGTTAATTTATGTAGTAAAATCATTGTATCCTTAACAGCCATATTTATATATATTGTCCATGCAATTTTTATAAATATTTCGATCGATTTTTCTTACTTTTAAATGACTGTCTTTCTTTAATATTTCATGTGTTAAAATAATAACAGAGTCTTTTAAAGGTAAATGAGAATTTTGAAAATTATTACATTTAAGGAAAAAAATGGAAGTGATTGAAAATTATTATATTCATAAAACGATTAAAAAAGAGATCCAATCATGTTGTGTGGGAAGTAAAATTGGAAATTATATGCAAGAAATTACGAATATTTTATATTCGGGAAATTTACAGGTTATTTTGAAATCAATTTGATAAAATTTACTCTTTGGTTTATCATTCAAGTGTAGCATTGAATTTCACTCTTGCATTATTCAGTATACCTTGCTAAAAGCATTTACCATTTAAAAGCATTTAGCATTTACCAAGCAAGCATACCTTGCTAAACACATTTAATGCTTCTTGGTTGTTTGTTAATAAAATTTCACATAATTTGGAAAAGACTTTCTGAGATCGTATTTTCCAATTACTTTTCTTAAATTTAAGTAAGAAAATTTTATATTCTCTAAATAACTACAGCACTTTGAATCACCTACAGCATCTTTGAAAGATGACAACAATTCTGTTGTTGTCATTTGTTATAAAAAGAACAGGCACACAAATTCTCGATTTTGTTGTGTTCGAACTTGTTCTTTAATTAAAGAACAGAAATGAAAATGTTTCAAATCACATTTCATTAGCTGATGTGAGCACCAGAAAAGCTTGGTGAAGCATCACTCGTAAAACCCAAAACTTTGCTGGAGCTTTTCCATTTTCCCTAGTTTGTGAGTAAGGAAAAAAATAGAAAAAAGAAAACAGGGAGGGTTTTACTTCGCGCAGCCAATTCTATTTCCTATACAGAGTCTACGTAACACACCTTGAAAACCACTTATAAGATTATCTAGCGAGGAAAAAATAAAAACAGCAAAAACAAATTACAGCAATAAAACCGACTATCGGTATCGTCCCTATAGCTTTTCCTTGCTGGCATTACTTGTAATCGCCTTAGCATTTGAACCTTGAGTCTGTAAGAGACTTGCACTAATACGACGCCAATGTAATTGTCTTTCTGCGCCAAGATTTTTTCTGTTTCATACCAAAAAATGTAAGCTTGAAAAGATATAAATAATACATAGCAATGTCGTGTCTCCCCTCTGCTAGATTCCCTCTCCTTAAAATGAAAATCTCCTATATTGTTTGGCAGCCGAAATTAGATTTTAGTTGAAAATCCAGCAAGTATGGACCATGCAAAAATATTGCATCCGCAAGTGTGTAAAACATTATTGTTGGTTATTATTCTTCCGCCTAATTGTCTGAGTGTTATTTCTAACTTTTAAAATGGATGTAACTCAGCGATTTCTACGAGCTACGTAATGGGTTTAAAGCTCAATTCTTTTTCTGTTTTTGGTTCCAAATCGCACTTAAATATTCTTTACTGCTTTCTTGATGTACTCATCTTAGGCGCCCTTCCAACATTTTACGAAAGATCACCCTCAAGTACCGCAGTTAATAGACTAATAAAATGAACATCACGTCTGAATTTAATTTTTTAAATGGCGTTTTCTTCATTTTTACTCGGGCGCTATTTTTTCTTGTCATGATTTTGGTAATATAAATTATTATTATTTATACAGTAATAAGCTTTCGGATATTACTTGGCTTTTCAGTAAAACTAATCAATTTGCTTATTACTTAGAGTGGGTAATCATAGGCAGTCGTGCGCTTTCATTGGATGACATGGTAGGAAACTAACCGAGAAGGCTGACTTTTCATAAACGGGTTCTGATAAATCAAATTGCGGGATTTGGAAGGAAAGAGAAAGTCATTTAACTTCGAAGCTACCAAACCTGAAACAAAAATGATTTATTGAATACTGCAAAAACTATCTTAAATATTCACAGAAAGAAAAATTAATGAATTTCAACACTTTCATGATATTGCACTAGTTAAACACTTAGGATATAAATGATAACATTTAAAGTGAATTTTGTGTTTATTTTTATTTACAATATTTTGAAATATTTATATCCATTACACCTACATGCAGAAAAATTGGAATAGAATTAATCAATTATTCTTTGATGTTGTTTATTCTTAAATTCCATTTTTTTACAGATAAAATGAATTAAACACATATACATTTTAAATTTATCACTACCTCTTGTCAGGCTTGATTTCCAAAAATTATTTATTTAATGTTTTTTGTGAAAATGACAGAAATGCATATTATCTTCAACATGTTTTATTCTTATGATAGTGAACTGAAATCTTAATTTAACAATAAACAAAAGAATTGAAATTCCTATAATTATACCTATATAAAAACAAATCAAAGGTCAACTTATTACGACTTTTTTAAATGCATTTATATCTGTAAATTAATATTATTTTTACGTTTTTTTTTAGTTCATATTAAAATCTGAAAATATACAAAACAAATTTATATAGTTTGATTAAAGATTTAAAAATTAAATCATTACAGATAGAAGTAATTAACTGATTATATATAAATTTTGACTTAATCAAAAGATTTATTTTTGAAATACTTTAATATTTTTTCTTTCATTCTTTTTCATGGAATATGCAATAAAAATAAGAGAAATACGTAAATACGACTACTATTTAATTCCAATAGATTTAATCATTGTTAGAACTACGGTTTTTAACAAATTGAATTTTTTAGAATTTAACACGACATTAGATTTAAAATATATATTTGCTCATTTATACATGCAATATATATTTTCTTGAAACTCAATACTTAGTTTTATTTCAGATTTAAAAATATGACTTTTATCCGGCTTAGCATGAAAGACAGACCATTCCTCCTCTATCGAAACTTAAAGCACATATTAAAGGAATTACTTTTACGCAGAAAATAATTAACTTTATCAATCTATGTAACAATAGTAGCATCGCATCCCGGAGTAAATTATTCCAAACTTAAATCAGAGGTTGAACCGCAAGTAACTCCAACTGTTGAAGCAGGAAGAAAATATAGTAAGAAGTGAAGATAATTATCATTTAGGAAAAGATAGTTGCCGACGACACTTGAAGACTGGAATTTCAATTAGTGTCTGTAGTAGCGAAATGGTTGGAAAGCAGAGTTAGTTCTCTTGAAAATGGAGAACTGAGGCGCACTGTAATATTCCTATCCCCCACTAATCAATATAACAACTCACAATGGAAAATATGCTGGAAGCTTAGCACTATAAATTTCATCTTCCACTGCTGTAGACAGTTTGACGGCACACTCGAACGTCCAGTCACTTCTCACATAAGAGAGTTTCACAATAATTTCATTTTTCTTTGCGCTAAAATGCTCGAGTAAATTATTAGTTCTCGTTTACCGAACAATTCATTTCCTTCTGCTTCTTTTTCTAATATGTATTGGTTTCTTCTCAAAATTAAATGGGAAGACAGGATGTATATGTTGCTTTACACGGTGTCAATGAAGACAGTTTTTCAATTAAACTATTTATTTTATGTAAAAAGAAAGGTCCTTTTAATGTTTACCTTTTAAATAGAATCGCTTCTAAAGAAAATTTCTTTCTATCGATGAGGGAAATAATTGCGCTAAGAAACTACTACATAATTAAAATAACTAAAGCGAAATAAAAAGTTAAAATTAAGTAAAAAATTGTGATCTATAAGTAATCATTAAAATTAATAATATTTGAAAAGAAAGGATTTTTTTTAATAAAAGTAATAAAATTATTTCGATATAAGTATGTAAATTCTCTACATTACTCATTTACCCCACCTCCCAACTAAACATAATGAAAACATACTCATTTTTTCAAAATAATTAATAAAATTTAAAAATTTAGTTGATTTAAAAATGAAAGCAATTAATAAATTTTTCAAAAACAATTTCGCATAACATTGACTATGCTTGGAGAAATGGCTTCACAATGAATATTCAAAACACTGACATATCATTTTATATGTGTATTTTTCTTTGCATTGATAGCCATATATGCCATCACTGCCATAGATTCCATGATTGCCATATTATTGCGAACAGTTTTGAAATATTGTTACCATAAATTAAATATTTGATTCTTTCATTGATTTTGCATTGAATGCCATATATGTCATCACTGTCATGTATTTCATGATTGCCAACAGTTCTGCAAACAGTTGTGAAATATCGTTACAATAAATTAAATATTTGATTCTTTCATTTTACAGAATCATTACATGATATATTATAAGTTTTCATGTTATAATACCCTGTTTGTAAAGTTTATTAAGGATCTTTTATTCTTCTGTCCTGTGTATATTTCAGAATGAGATAGTTATTTCTTTTTCGTTTATGCAAAGAAGTAATATTATAATTTTTAATAAAAGATTCGATTATGAGAATGTGAAGAATATTGGGAATGAAAACCTCATGAATCCAAGTAACACCAAAACTGTAATTGGGATTATTATAGATTTGGAATTTTTTCAGTTATCTGTCCATGTTTCTGTAAATGGGCAATTATTCGGTAATGCTATGAATTAGATGAACGAAATTTGGCCCAACACTATATGTCAAAATAAAAATAAATAATTAAAATGTTTTTTTATTTGTTTTCAAAAAAACATTTTCTTATAAAGAGAGATAATTAACCAATCGAAATTAATCAGAAGTGAAGATCTACATACTCTGCTGTAACAAGTTCAACAATAAAAGCAACTGTTTGATAATCTCGATTTTCTTCAATCTACAATGGCAATAAATAAGCCTAATATGATCTAAATTATGTAAATTTATGAGAAATTACAATTTAAAACACTCACGAACTTTCTGGGCTTACCTTTTAATCATAAAACTCATTTTTTCGTGTTCAGATGATAAGCATCTGAGGGCCCAAAACAACACAAAATATTAGTATAAGATTATTAGCCAAAAAAAATCTTTATATTTGCTCAGAAACAATATACCTCGACATCTTATGTTGACATACCTGATACGTCAACGGTTTGTGCAAAACGTAAAAAAGAAATTTTGTTTTTGTTCTTATCTATTAAGGTAACTTTGACATTATTTTGTATAAATTTTGGAGGATGATGCTATGGAATTTCTGTTTTGCTTAAATTTCTTATGATAGATATGCTTCAGGCAATTACTTTTTTATCTCAGGATATTTGTTAAAAATGCTTGCTGTCTAATTTTTAATGCACTATTATTGGCATGTTTATAATAACTTTTAGGAATTTCTTCTTCACATTATAATACTTTGAAAGATAAAAACTATCTATTGCTGCTCCATTGGAAGTATATATTAAAATGTCATAAAAATGTGTTATTTAAGCTTTATACAATAGCAATATAACCCTACTCCTTTTTTCTTCCTGCTGTTGTTTAATTTATATAAATATTAGATTGATAAAAATCTTTTTAATCAATTCCAGCTACTTTACACTTTTACATAGCTGATATATTTTATCTATCGCATTTTTTATAAGTTTTCAATCAAAGTGAAAAATGTTGTAATTTTTATATTTATTAAAGAAGAATGAAAATTTGATTATGAAAATTTACATATGAAAAACTAAGATTTGATTACGTTTCAGTTATCTTAAACATATAGCACAAAATATCCATTAATAATATTATTTCGAAAACTTCAAATTTATTCGGTCAAACAACAACATGGAAATAATAACATCATAGGATGTCGAGAAATATATTAAAGGAAAAATACAGAAGAATGCCAAATGCCAAAAAGGGATTATTTCAGTAAAATGAAGTTTACTTCTAGGAACATATATTAAAGCTACTTATATCAGGTTTAGCTGAGATGAATTCTGATAAAGAGTCCTTTGAGGAAAATATTTAACCGAAGAAACTCTATGAAATATTCTGGATATTCAAAATATCTCCAAGCGGATTCAAGCGCATTTAGAAGAATTCTAGCAAGAGAGATGCTTACGCGAAGCTCCTTTAAATATTGACATGCACTTGTTCGCCAAAGGGAAGTTTGTACATTGCCTATATGCTTCGTTTTCTAAAGAGTAGAACATGGGTACAGGACATCATCAACTCATTTCAGAGATGCTCTTACTTTATCTCAGTTCCATTTGCATCCTGCAGAATCGCGTGTTTTCTGTATTTTGAGTTAGGGATCAATTGGTAAATTTCAAAAAATAGGTTTATGTCACTTGTAAGGGAAAGTAATTCATTATTTAAGGATATATATGTATATATAAACGAAGAAAAGTATTTCTGAAAATATTTTTAATGCTATTTGTGCTAAAATCTGTACTACAAAAAAATCTCCAAATGTAGTCTTTTACATTGTGAATTTAGGCATTTTGCAAGTTGGTTTAGTAAATAGAATATGTCAAAAATGTAAATGCTTAAATGCACGCCATTTGTAATTCATGCAAATTCTAGAACATTTACACATTGTTAAAAAACATTTCTTATTGTTAACAAAGAAGTCATAAATGATGCTTTGTAATTTATGAACTTGTTTTTAATAAATTTATAGCCCAAAACTTCAAATACATGGCATAGTATTTACATTTCGTTTCATATATTGTTAGAGACTATCTTTAAGGCAGTTTTTTCAAAAATATAATAGAATTTGAGTAACATTACATACAGTAATTAATGGAAAAAATCAAGCAATTAAGAGTGTTATTTTTATATCTATTTTTGAATATTAAATTTAATTCAGCTAATTAGAATTTTTTATAGGTATCCAAAATTTTTACTCGAGACGTTTTTTATTCACGAATTACGAATTTTACAAATTTATTTTTTGGTTAGAGTATCATTTAATTTTTAATAATTTATGAAGTATGTAAATATTTTCCCACTGATTCTCAGCATTCAAAAAGAATAACATAAAATTTAAATTCACATCAAATAATTTAATTTCAGAAATATAGGAAACTTAATCTGATATTAAAAATAATAAAAAAAATTAATATTCTAAGTTTAATTTAATGTTTAATTTAAGAATCGGAAAACCATTTTAAAGGTTTTCGTTTTTTTTTTCTGATTATAAACTCATTAAAATGTTATTTACTTCAACAGTGATCTTATTCCAAAAATAAAAAAAAAAGATAATCGGAATTAAAAATAATTATAATAATGATTAATTTACTTATTGTTAATGCTCAGAAACTACGTTTTTAAATATATATACATTTAACTGTTTCAATTTTTATTTAGCTGTTAAAGTAATGCAAGGAATAAAATAAAAAGATTTAAATTTTTAATGTTATCCTTAGGCAAAATATGTTTAATTAAAATTTTAATAGAAAGTCTCATGGGTTTTTCCTATATTATATGGCTAAAGAAAAAAAAATATCTACTAAAACGTACTTTATCTTCGGTGCTTTAAAGCTCTCCTTTTACTTTTAATAAAAAAGTAACACTTTTTATTGAAAACCATTTGATAATAGTTTTTCCAATTGCGTAAATCATTTTCCTAATAAAAGGAATGTATGAAGTTATTACAGTATAAGTTATTAGTCATCTTTTGAAAGATATAAGTTAGAGAAGTGTTTTCGCATTTAGATGATCAATCAACCCTTCAGAATTCCCTTCCAAGAAGTATAATTTAGCAAAAAATAATTGGCTGAATTAATATGTTTCTTTGTACATTCAATGTAGAAAAAAAATCAGTAATCAGTAGTCATTTTACATACAAAATTATCAAAAATAATTGCTAATTGAATTTACAGTAATCATAATTCATTTACTGTTAATACACTATATGTGCGTGAAATATATAGCATTTTATATGTTTCGCTCTTTAAGTTAAAACTAATGCACAAAAATTAAAACTGTTGCCTTTTAAATAGTATCATAAAACAAATTATATTGAATAGGATGTTTTAAAATAAGTTATTTTGAGTATTTCGAAATATTATTTAAAATAAAAAGAAAGATATATTAAAACGCACTTCTTTAATACAACGAATACATCCTTCCATTATTATTATTATCATTTTAAATAAAAATCACTTGATAATTGTTTTGCCGGTTGCCCAATAATTTTATTTATAAAATGATTTTGATGAAGTTATCAGTCATCATTAAAGATGTATGTCACAGCAGTCATTTTGTATTTATAAGATCAATCAACCTTTCAGAATTCACAGAAAGCATAAGTCAACAGAAAATTAATTACCTGAATTAATATATAGTTTTAATGAAATAAAGGAATAAATGAAAATCACTTGATAATTGCTTAGCCATGCACATAGATCATTTTTCTCATAAAATGAATTTTACTATATAAAGTTATCCCTCATGATTAGAAAAATATAAGTCAAAGTAGTCATTCCGTATTTAAATGACTTATCAAACCTTCAGAATATACAGAAAGAATAATTTAACAGAAAATAATTAACTGAATTAATTTATAAGTTTTTAGTGTTTTATTGATGTATCAATAAAACTGATAATTAATAACCATATTACTTACAAAAGTAAGAAAAATAATTTCTAATAAAATTTACAGTCATTAAGGTTCATTCAATGTACTTTAAGAATGAAAAATATACATCATTTTAAATGTTTTATTCTTTGAGCTAAGAATTAAAGAATCCTACGGAAGGAAATTAAATCTTCAGCATTTTCAATGATACCGTATAACAAATTATTTTAAAGGTTTCTTTGAAAATATGTTATTTTGAGCATTTGTAAACATTATTTGATATGAAAAAGAAATATTTTAAATTGAAACATACTTCTTCTGTGGTTTTTCAAAGTTATCCTATTACAATTAACAAAAAAATATTGATATTTTAAATAAAAATCACTTGATAATTGTTTTTTCACGTGCATAAATCATTTTCCTCATAAAATGACTTTACTGTATAAAGTTATCAGTCATCATCAAAAAGATATAAGTCAAAGTAGTCATTTCGTATTTAAATGACCAATCAACCCTTCAGAATTTACAGAAAGCATAATTTAACAGAAAATGATTGGTTGAATTAATATGTAAGCATTTAGTGCCTTCGACGTGGCAATAAAATTAATCAAAGCAAGGATTCCTTCTTTTGCCTTTTAAATGCCTGCTCGGAAGGCATTGATTATTTGAAGTCGAAGGAATTTAACGTCAATATCATCTCCTTGTGCTTTCTTTTAATTGACCAGATAGAAAAATTAATTGCTTGGAGCGTAATAGGAGCTGATTCCTAAGTACAAAGATGAGTCCACTCTACTTCACATCTGCTCGTTCCCAAACATTTAATAGATTAATCCTTAGCTCATCGATATTTGGAAAATTCCTCTGTTACGTGGTTACAAAATTGCAAGTTTTGATTTTATAATGGACTGGCAAATTGATTCTGCTCTTCCATTTCGTATGCTAAAGATTCCGCATATGAAAAGGAGGCAAGCCATAAACTGCAAGTAGTAATGACTGTATTTTGAAATATCTGAAAATGGAGAGAAATGAGCGATCTTTTTCCCGTTGATGTAAAACTATGTTATTAAATGAAGCGATCCACTGATGAAAAGGGTATTTCATTTTCATGTATGAAATGAAATTCTGGGTGCATATATTTTCAAACATTTCCCGCCTATTTAATTCCCAGAATTTGCTGCTTAAAAGGGGAAGTGGAAAATAAAAGCCAGTTTAACTGTTGTTTAGGTTAGAAATGTGAGATAAGCAGTTGCATATTGGAAATTGAATAATAGGAATATGCTTTCTTCAGATTTTGAAAAAAAAATGTTTTATCCACATTTTTTGCGCTACTTACTTTTTAATCTATACATTTTGATTCACTCATTGTTTTAGGTTGTTTTTTAACAAGAAAGCATTGTATATTTGAAAATTTTATTGATGCGATATTAATAATTGATATATTTCATAATAATTTACCATACTTATAACTTTGATAAAATATGTACGATAGAATGCCATTTTGAAACATTAACTAATAACAAAATGTTTACTTTGAATTAGGAAAAAAAATTAGTAATTTCCTGTAATCAGATTTAATTTTACTCTTTAGAAAAACTCAATTTTTCTTAATGCCATATGAAATAAACTCTTTGTTGTTGGCATATGTTTATATTCAAATATCAATTAATAATCCACATAATGAATTATTAATTTCATATTGTAGCATAATTCTGTATCAAATTTAAAACCTATCACAAGCATCTTCAGAAGATGAAAAATTATATATTCATCAGTAGTTCTCTAAAAAATTATTTAAAAAGCGAACATTATGGGCAAGCGAACAATGCATTCAGCGAACAATATGGGCAACTATAAATTTTTTTTGCGTGTACAGTAACAACAGATAAAATGTATGTATTATATAATTTATGAGAGCAATTATACCTTTTATTACGAGATAATTAGTATTTAAACATAAGAAACAAACGAAATATCGGTTAAATTCGAGAAATTTTAAATTTTATAAAATATTATCCACAGTGTAATTACGCAACTGTAATGCATTATTGTCATATTATTCAAAGCAAAATTAATTACATTTACAATCAAGTGTGATTAATCGTGATAGTAATTTTAAAAAAAGGAATTGGATATCGTTCAACTCACCATATATACATTAGGAATTTAGATAATATAATACTATAATGAATAATTGCACCATGCCAAATAATTAATTAAGAAATTTAATTGTTTCATGTTAAATAGGGGTTACAAAACTTTATCTATATAAAATGTTGCAACGAAGCTAATTTTTTTTTTAAATATTAAGAAAACGGAACCAAACTTTTTTGTTAGCATTTATCTATTTGCTTATTCCACACCAAACACTTTATGCATAACTATGAAATACATTTCAATTTTCATTGTTTTTGTTTCAGGATATAATAAAATATGAATCTTAGATATGCTTCAGTTTAATTAAAACACAATATGTTATATAATATTTTAAAGGGAAAGAAATTGTTATAGTTAGCCATTCTTGCATTTTGTTTTTTCTCTACATAAGGAAGATTTTCTATTATGATATTTACTGAGTAACATTAACAGCAAATAATTGTTAACAAATAAAACGAAGAACACAAAATATTAAAAAATAATATTTGGTTTAAATCCCTGATTTTTAAGCTGTAACTACTACCTAATTATCAGAATTTTCCTATCAGTATGAAACGATAATCCATTAAAATCAATAGTTAAAGTTAAAGGCAAAACCAAATTCTGCTTCTAAACATCAAACATTAAACGATAAGATGTTAAATAAATTAGTAGGAACACTAGCATTGATTACAGAATATTGCATCTAATTCCTGAAAAAGAGATTAGTTATTTGGTTTATAAGCTCCGCTTTATAAGCAAAGTGCATAAGTTGTTCCGTATAACCTTATTTTTGTTCAACTTAATGAAAGCGGAAACTTTCATGATTAAATATGAAAGTTGATGTGGATTAAAAACCTTCAGCAGGAAGTTTTATTTTAAAATAGTTTTCTTTCCTGTCATTTCAAATTTAAAGTCATATCTTTGTCAAAATTTTCATTAAGTTTGTGATAAAATCTCCCAAAGAATACCTAAAACTTCAGAATGGAGTCTGTCTTTCCTTTATTAACTGCTTACCCTATTACTGACAAGCTACTAATAGAATGTACTGGAAAAATCAATACTCCAAGCTAAAAGGGTCTTTTCTGAACAGCAGATCAATGTTATGAGTTCTAATTACATGGAATACCTTGTTTAAAAATTAATATGACCCTTTTAAAAGTTGTTCAGTGTTTTCTGCTCGTTCTTCCGGTGATTACAACAATGATTGCAAGTCTTGGCTTTCGTCATGACTAATTTAATTTCAATCACAGTCGCGCACAAAAATTAGTTTCGGGAGAGCAAAATTGGACGCGCGGCGTTCACTTAATCCTACTTTCTGCTTCGGTCAATCCAACGGGATTAAGTTAATACCTCTGTGCTTTTGTTAAAGAGCTTGTAATTGCAGAGAATGGAGAGAAGGGATTTCGCGGTCAAACTTGGATGAGGTTATTTTCCAAGACATTTTCCCTCCGACTCCCCGGATTCATAATAAATTTCAACTCGCGAGGAGTTTTTTTTTCCTTTGCTCCCCCTCTCTTCCAAATTTAGTTTTCGAAGAAAATCGACTTTTACTTCAGAGGAGGATTAGCAGAATTATCTTGTAACCTAAAAGTTTCGTCTCTCATAATTAACAGCACTTGACAGATTCCATGTCAGATGTAAAAGTAAACAATAAACACCATTCTATGGGTTTCTATAAGTCAATTCATAAGAATGCATGAATTTCTGAATTGCAAAAATTCATTTTATTTGAGGAATAGTTAAATTGCAGAAATTTCCTTTATTTAAATATTATCTTTTCTTTAACAGAATTTCGTGACTAGAAAGGACGAATAAACATCCCTTGAGACTATTATTATTATTATTTGTGGAAATTTGCTAGTAATTCAGAGTATTAATAAATTTAGCTGAAACCATCAACAAAGGTTTTTATACTTGAATAGTCTCACTTATTTTCAAAGTCTAACTTATTTTTCAAGACATTTTCCATCCGTCTTCCCGGATTCATAACAAATTTCCACTCGTAGGAATTTTTTTTCCTTTGCTTTATCTCTCTCTTTCAAATTTAGTTTTCGAAGTCAAAACAAAATCAACTTTTACTTCAAAGGAGTATTAAAAAAATTTCGTGTAATTTAAAACTTTCATCTTTCATAATTTATAGCACTTGACAGATTCCGTGCCAGATCTAAAAGTAAACAATGAATAGTATTTTATGGATATCTGTAAGTTAATTCATAAAAATACTTGAATTGCTCAATTGTAAAAATTTATTTTCTTAAAAAAACTTTTCTTTAAGAGAACTCTAAGAGAGAAGTTCTCGATAGTAATAATCATCGATATTTGAGTTGTAGATAAAGGGGGAATTTCGATGTAAAATTTTATATGTGATGTTGCATTCAGGATATATAAAACAACTGAATTATCTTAATTATAAAACAGAAGAAAAGTATTTGTCTTATAATGGAAAATCTGATATGTGATGTGATGTGATGCTTTTTTAAGTTTATAACCTCAAATCAGTACTCTTAGGAATAATAATTATAAGTAAAATCACTCCTAAAAAGCATACTATATGAATGTAGATTTAATAATTATAATAAACTGATTTTCAGTTTAATATGCTAATAATACATTTAAAAAAATAATAAATAGTTTGAAACTCTCAAAAATGCGTGATATTTAGGATGATAAATAGCCTCTTAGAATTAGTTCTATTAGTCATAAATATATAAAAATGTATGTAAAAGATGTTTGATTCTTATAAATATGGTTACACAAAATTTCCTACAATTGTAATGAATTGATCTTGTTTCATACATACTGAAACTAGAAAAAAACTGTCTCTGTCTACCATAAAGACTCTTGTTAACCGCATTTAAAAAAAAGTTAATTACTGAGTTTTCGTCCTTTTAAATCTTTTCAAATTAAACATATTTTTGGCGTAGGTGTTGGCGGAATTGTGCCAATACGTAGATTGAATTCCGCCAAGGATCGAACCTGCGATGTTCGGGTTTGAAATCCAGTAACTTATCCACTATACAAAAATGGCCACCAATGTTCAATAGTAGTTACTGGCTTATTAAGATGTCACCACAATACTCCCCTACCAGTGAGTTCGCTAGAGAGACGAGCGATTTTATTGCGCCAAGCGTTATGGCTAGTGTACGAGCGTTGCTGCTGCGTCAAGTGAGTCTGACGACTTTGCGTTGGTGCGTCAAGTGAGTCTGACGGCTTTGTGTTGCTGCGTCAAGTGTCTGACGGCTTTGTGTTGCTGCGTCAAGTGAGTCTGACGACTTTGCGTTGGTGCGTCAAGTGAGTCTTAACGACTTTGAGTTTGACGGCTTTGTGTTGCTGTGTCAAGTGAGTCTGACGACCTTGCGTTGCTGATGGAGAAATGGCGCCAAGAGAGCTGTTGAAAATTCATCACGTCCGGGTCACCAATTTGGCGTAGGTGTTGGCGGAATTGTGCCAATACGTAGGTTGAATTCCGCCAAGGATTGAACCTGCGATGTTCGAGTTTGAAATCCAGTAACTTATCCACTATACAAAAATGGCCACCAATGTTTAGTGGTAGTTACTGGCTTATTAAAATCTCACCACAATAATTATACAACATATACATATTATTGTTATCAGTGAAATGTCCTCTATTTTACGAAACTAAAATTGAAAAATCAATTTTTTGCTGGTACTCACTTCCCTACTAACAGAATTTTATGATTGGAAAGTATGCATAAATGTTGCTTGATACTGATATTACTACTTTCTATGTAAAGATACTAGTAATTCAGCAAATAAAAATTCATAGTATAATAATATCAAAACTTGATTACCTACGTTAATTATGTAAATTATATAAAATCTATCAATAACTTAGTTTATTTTAAATCGGATGGATTAGAAAGAGTCTATGTATTTTTATAGCTTCGTATTTAAATTTTTAATTTTTATGAAATATGAAATTATGGAATAGATAGATGTACCAAAAGTAACTAACTATTTTACAGCAAAAAGGCACCTTAAATTTCGATGATTACGCAATTTATTCAACTTAATACAGACAGAAAGATAAATTTTATTGTATAGTGCCAATAAAATTTCCCCGGCTGTCAGGCAAATAACAGGTATAACTTTTTTTATTATTTGTTGGATATACAATTTTACAAATTTAGGATGACTTGAAACATTATTATTAATTTATTTAATAAAATGTAAAGGATGTAAGTACAACGTATATAATTAAATAGAAAACAAATCAGAGATGAAACCATTTGAAAGTATAAGGATAATTCAATTGAATTTTATGAAATTTTTTGGAGGAGAAAAAAACTTAGTTATAGATTTGTGTGAGCATTTGACTGGAAATGGTTTCAAACAGAAAAACTAACTTTCCATAATGTTATTTTTGTTATTTAAATACTATTATATAAATATTTCATTATAAATAACTCTAAAAATTATTTATATTACTTTCAGTACATAAATATATTTTATTTGAATTACTGCTACGAATTTTCGGAAAAAAAATGTGAGATTTGAGCCAAAAACTTAATATTTTTATATGTTCTACAAATTTATTTCCCCTCACGTCCTTTTCAGATTACCTAAAAACCAAAACTCGTAGCTCCATATACAATTATTACTATTAAAAAAACTGTACTCAATAAAATAATTAAAGCACATCGTAGAAAATCCCCCAGATTACGGTTCTTTTCTTAAATTCCAGACAGCTAAGTCGAAAGCTGCTGGGAGCTGTCTAACACCTTTTGACCACACTTCCGTCCAAAAAAGTCAGTCCAAGGGACCCTTTTTCTCTCGGAATAGTCCTCCAAAAACTACTTTGGAACGTGTGATGAACAAAGGGAGAGTAAGCTAAGAGTGGAATAATAGAAGTAGTAACAGAAAACGTCGCTGGGCCCTCAACGGAGTGAATCTGTGCTGTGATTGCTCTTTAATCCAAGACTCTAGGCTTCCCAGTAATTAACAACACCTCATCTTTCCTATCCTCCTATAGACCGCCACCCCCTACAGGTCTTAAATCAGGGGAAAAGAAACAAATTGGAGAAGGGAAGAAAATGCTTTTTTTCCCTTCCTTGTTCTTTTTTCCTTTGTAGTGGAACGGACATGTTATGATGAATTGAAATGGTCGGCAATGTTGAACAGTTTAGCGCTTTTTTGGCGCAGGATGTATTCAGTGCAGGGACATTGATGAATAGTGTATATTTGCGCTCATAAGCAGGATCATATATATTTTGGTTAGTAATTTCATGATAAATATATTATAATAAAACTGTGAAAAATGAAAAAAAAAATGTATGGCACATAAAATATGCACCATAAATTTGTATAACATAATATTTGATGATTGTATTTAGATTTATATTTTGTTTGGTTGGAGAAGATTCTACATAAGTTTGATAAGTTTGATTAATTAAGTATTGAAAAATTATAAGTATATTGAATCATGCTATATTTATTAAATCAAGAATGTTATAAAATGTATTCTAATTGAGATTATCGGACTATAAAATTTTTCATGTTTGGTTTCTTTAGAATAGATTAATTTTTATATAATATACATTTCCACATGTTTTTTGTATACATTATATATAACTCTTATTTAACATAATATTCTTATTTCTCCAAAATATCTATGGAAATCACGATTATCAGGCGAAATCCTTTAAGGAAACTATAATAGTCCCAATTAGGTGTTTCTATCATCGCTCCACCTCTTATAATACTTTATAAAGGTTTGATTGTATATATAATAAATCATTTTATAGGTGAATGAAAGTTAGTAACAAATATTTTTGATATAAGTATTTATTAGATATAAATTGAGATAAATGAAATCTTAATTTTTATATTGTTATAAAAAGTAATTAAATCATGCCTAAATTATTGAAACTGATTCTAAAATAATGAAATTAATTGTATCATTATTTAGATAATATTCTGAAACTTAATCATTTCATTCAAAATATTACCAACATATACGGGATTTAGATAAACAAGTAATAAATGTTTGTAATATTACTGCTTAAAAAGATTGCTAAAAGAAAATAATTCATGTAGCAATGGCCGCTGCCTTAACACTTAAAACTAATATATTATTTCATTTGAATAAATATTTAAAATTTAATTTCTTTAATTAAAAGTGAGCCCAAAATAAATAGATAAAAAGGAATTTTATACATAAATCAGGACTTAACATACATAGTTATTACAGTAGCAAATAATTTTTATTTAAAAAACTAACAGTTCAAGATAATTAGATTTTGAAAAGGCTTTGGACAGAATTATTTTAAACATGTAAAGGCTGATGTGAGTGGCTGTTGAATAAATATATAATGTGTCAATTTAATTTAAGCAAGAAAAACATATGTATTATTTTGCAAGTAAACAATTATGCTGACTTTTATTACGGAAAAAATAAAAATCGAACCATTATTGAGAAAGCTAGATTTTCAAGAATGGGTCATTATTAGTAAAATACACTCAATAAAAATAGGAAATGGATTTTAAAATTCTTAGTTTTTTGACATTGCACACTCATATAATATTAATAGATTTCTCAGCAACCTGAGGTACTTGAGCTCATGTATCCTCTTTGACTTATATCTGTTTAAACTTTAAAAATCTAACGACTTTATCTTAAACGCATCAAAAAATGTTACTTAGAAAAACATTGAATCATCAGCAGATGGTTTTATAAATGCTTCAATTGTTGAATGTAGTGCTTCTTCAGTAGCAAGCTTAAATTCAGTATTCGGATTCAGTGAAAGGCATGGTATTAAGAAAATATATATTTAGTTGGCGATGCTTTCCTTTCTGTTGGCGATACCTTTAGCAACCTGTGAGTGATAACAAATGAATGGATGCAGAATAACGGACAGACGGGTAGCGTCAGCTGACGTCATACGGGTACAGCTTGACTGTCAGAACAAATCCAATTATGAGGGAAGAGTTTTAATCTGAGGCATGGCTTCCGACAAAAGCAATTTGCTACCTGATTTTTCTTCGAGCTTCATTCCAGACCAAATATCGCCCCTTCGGGAGACTTGGCTGTGATTATGCTAGAAATATAGGAAAATGAAAATTCACAGTATTCAAAATTGGAAAAAAACTGTGCTTCATTATCGCCTGTTCCTTGGGAGAAAGAGTGGAACGAGAGTGGGGAGAAGAACGAACTTCATATTTTCTTACACAATTGTTTCTAGTAAAATATTTTCTAACTTCAGCTTTAGAAACAGTCGAAATCTTGATATTACTTTTAGAAGGAATTTAATATTTTTCGAAGATGAGGAGTTCATCAAAATTTTGTTTCTATGGAATGATTACATGCCGTTTAAATTCTGTGAAAGACTTTTATATCTAGTAAATAAAGTAATAATTTTTGGTTCTAATTTTACTAAAGAATAAACACATAGTCCTAATTTTTCTTCATCGTAAATGGCCAAGTACTGTTTCATCTGTCTAATTTTTCCAGTTGTTGTAAGAATAGATCTAACAATAGCATTCATTATTTACATTTTTTTTAATTATGAATTTTCAGAAATTATGAAAAACTATACTGAAGGACAAGAGAACTCTTACCCATCAGTGAAAAATGCTTTGCAATCACAACAACTATAAAATATTTCAGGTTTAAATGCAAATTTCAATTCATATCTGACTTTATTTCAGAAATTCAGACGATTTTGTTTATTTCATTCAAATCGCCTAGACAAAATGTTTTCTAATTTATCGGATAAATTTGAAATGTTTGTATTCTTCTGGTTTTGGAACAGTTTCCATATATAATGCTTTCTGCACCATATATGAAACTTATACATGTTTCACAAATGCATACATTAATTTTTAATTATAAAAATCTAAGCAATGCATGATATCTATATTTTACTATTGAATTTACTATCAATTATTATAAATTATAACAACTGAAACAAAAATTTCGTAATTTCAGATACAACAATGAATTTTGTTTACAAAAAATTAGTTATATTTTATTGAAATATATACAATAAAATATGGAATTCAAAGTCTTCCGGCAAAAAACTGAAATGGAAAATATGGCAGTAATTTTATAAATATATTTGGATTCCAAGACTCAAAATTTATTATTATAAGCTTTTTTATTAAGCATGATACTTACAACACTATGAAATATCTGAGAAAAACAGTTTCGATGAAATTTCCGTCATTGTCTTTGATGCATCGAATTTATAGTTTTCACCTGAATTACGCTACCTGAAATTTCTGTAAAAAAAGTACTGCACGTTCTGCTCTAATAAATCATTACTATACTTTGAAACTAATAAAAACTGCAGTTCTTACAAGAATGTATTTTAAACCATCGTTCATCAGTATTATTTATTAGTATTCCTCAATTGCATGGGACATTTAATGTATTTAAGCTAAAATCTCTGTTTTAAAGAATCATCAAGCAACTTTTAATACAGTAAATTTCACGAAAGTATTAAATGGTGTCTTCTTTTTACACTGAAAAAAATTGTAATTTTAAAACAAGAATATATTCTTTTTCTTTTTAACAACAACAAAAAAAACATTATTAACTTTAGTTACAGGAATTAACTTATTTTACATTTTTCATTGTATTTATAATTACCGATATTCAAAAAGAAGATTTCAAAAATGTATGCACTAAAACATTATTTTATTTTTTATCTGAACAATTCTTCATTTAGTGCACGCAACATATTAAATGCAATGCATTCTTTGAAAATATAATACACTACTGATACAGTGCTTTAACGTACACTATTTTATATTTCTTAAGAAATTGGAAATGTGTAATTATTCTTTGCCTTGAGTGCCCGAAAAAAGAATTTGTCAAGAAAAATACTTTTAATTTCTCTTTATATTTTTAATTGTTGAACATTAGTTGAAATTGTAGGGATCATTGCATTTCAATTTAAATGAATTTTAATTTTATGTGAATTAAATAATAAAGACTTATTTTCGCATGTCTTTAAGCTTTATCATCCCAGTACTAAAGTAAGAAAAAAATATTCTTTTTAGTAATTGAAAGGGTCCTCCACATAAGAAATTGGTTAAAGTTATAATTTATTTTTCGAATGAACTTGCATCAGATTCTTGCTCTGAAGCAAGTTAATTAAAAAATCAAGTATGATGGCTTAAATTTATTTCAAAACTTCTAAATGAGATTTTACGATGATGAAAATCTTGCCCTTCAAAAAAAAATAATAATCTCATATGAATACTGTGAAAAAATATTTAATTATCAGTATTTGAAAAGCACAATACCTCCTCCTTACATAAAATAAACTGCAAAAAAATAAATAAAATCAATCATTTGTTTTTTTTATCATCTTCCTCGGAAGAGATTCTTGATTTGTTACAAGTTACTTGAAAAAATCAGCTTTTATCAGGTAAGATAGCTTCCGTTTGTCTCGAAGCTTTCTGAATGAGATTTTGGCAAGCAAGTTGCTTTCACTTTCCCTATCGTTAGCAAACACGTTAGTTGAAAGCATAGGGATTAACTGTCGCATAATTGCCACCGAGAGATAAACATTTCTGATTGCCATATTTGCATGACTTGAGATAATCTGAATCAAATTAAACAGTGAAGCAGTCTGTATTTAACGCAGTATTCAATTAATTTACGAATACGGAGTTGTCACACAAGTTTGAATAGCGATGTCGAGATCTTGGACGAGAAATTTTACCTCATCAGATGAAACAAATTAATACTAGGACATGACAGTTTCATTAGTGGAATCTTTTAGGAAAGTAACATCTTTTCGAAAGTGTAAGATCTATTTGAATAATTCCTATGATATATAAAAATTGTAGATATTTAAAAGCGTTTAAATTTGTTTTATATTTAAAATCGACATATTTTATTACTTTTGTATTTATATTAAACGAAAAAACTCTTTATTATATATTTTTCTAAGAAAGCAAAATTTTAATTTTTCACTTTTGCTAAAAATAATTATTTTGTTAATATAAAACAATTATTTTTCTTCAGATATTTTGATTGTTTGAAATAAATGTAATTCTTATATAACGCATATTAAATTGAGGGGATAAAGTTCCCTTCTGTTAAATTCCCTTCTATCAATTCAATTTTTATTTTTTACACTTTAAATAACTTTCTATAATTTTTAATATTAGTACTTTTTAATTTAGAGCTTTTACCTAATGTCAAAGCCTAAAGCACTGGAAAAGTGTAATATTTGTTTAACATTTTCATTGTTTATAATGATTGCTTATCTTTAATTTGATAAAACGCTGAAACTCTTCAAATTGAGAGTATATCACGTTTTTTAACAGTGTTAATTAGAATGAGTTTAACATAAATTTTAAATAAGATTTCTTTTCTAAATAATTTTAAGTTTTTAAATCACTGAAAAAGAATCGTTTAAATTATTTTAATGAAGTTACAGTATGGATACCAAAAATATGCAAATGTTTTCTATATACATTAATAATAGTATTTAAAATATAATGAATATATTTAATTAACTTTATTAATTTTTTCAATATAAATCAAGTCAAGGCGAAAATTGGGTCTCTAATCAGTGATTTTCCAACTTAATTTTAACGAAACAATATCTTGAAATCTAAAACTTATAACGTCTTGTATCTATGTTCATTACGATTTTTAATGATTTTCAAAAGAAATCAAATGGAGGTCTGTATTTAATCTCAAATCTTAGATATTCTGAGCGGTAAGCTTAGATTCTACACCCATGACACTGATATTCTCTCTAATGCTCAGAACAATAATGATTAAAATATCCTTCGTTCATTATTGTTTAAAGGTACAATAAATCCCCATTTAATGATCAATACAGTTGCGATTAAGAAATGTCTACATTAGCATTGTATTAAATATATGCATTTAATAAGCTAAGAGGGTTAACTTAAGTATATTTAATTGATATGTTAGATTGGTATAAACTGCTATAAGAGATTTTCAAGTAGCTCGCTATATTGGCATGCATTTTCTTCGGATAAAAAAGAGAATTATATTTAGACAAGTCGTTTACTGTGAATTAAATTTAGAAAATGAGACGAATACGCTGCTACTTTAAGCCAAGAATCCGCTTTTGGGTCAATGTATTCCCCGCTTAATGTCAAGAATAGTAATAATTAATTTTTCCAAGATGCGTTATTGTGCTAAATTCACAATAAAACCTTCTCTAATGTTTGGAAAAGTGATAATTAAGGAATTTCTACATTCATTATTGCATTAAAAGCCAGTTGAGCATAAGTTAAGATGGTCAAACCTGCGAAAAATGTTTTCCCATCGCGAAAATTCATCTGATATCTAAGCAGACTTGGAATGAAAGAAGCAGTTCAAAATGAGCAAAATTGAGATTGGTTAGGGGAAAAAATATATGAACGCTCATTTTTCTATCTTTCTTCCACCCCTTCTTTCGTTCCCCTCCCTTTCTGGAATGTTAGCCTTGCAAGTGCTTGCCTGTGACGCAGAACTAATTGGGAAGAGGAAAAATATTTTGTTTTAATTTGTATAAAGGTACGTACAAAATGACGGAGCAAAGAAGAAATTACAACAGATTAGGAAAAGTGTAGCGTGTTAGTAGCATGAGGTAGAAATTGCAGCGATCAGGAGAAAATTAAAAAAGAGTTATGAAATTGTTTTCTACACCAAGGTGGATTAAACCCAAATCACAGAAGATAAAATCCTTGATTGCTTTTCTGACCCCTCTCCAGCGATTCTTAGAACAGACGAGAAACAAAACAGATTAGTGAAGCTATATTAATGTATATGAAGATAAATTTATATCACGTGATGAAAATAATTACGTCGCATCTTCTAGGTATTTTTTTTTTCTTTCTGAAGCAAGTAAACTCGACAATTTTATTTAACTTTCTCGTTCGAAGACAACTCAGGCACTGGTAAGAAACTTGAGCCCCAAAAAGCCCAAACCAGTTGTCACTTTTAATCTAATTTATAAAGTGCAAGCGCTCAAGCGTAGACACAAAGTTTTGCACGATGGCTTCTTGGATTTCCCCCAATCTGATGCTTCTTGTGAATGTCATTAAATTTTTTTTTATCTTTCGTTCTTATAAAACTTTTGTTTTATTTTCTGAGGGAGAAAATTACCTTTTGTTCTTGTTTCAAGGGTTAGTATCGATTGAGTTTGTTGGAACAATTAACTTTTTGTGATGGTAGAAGCCGCTGCTTAATTCCCATTTCAATAAAATCAGTTATCAGGATACATTTCATGCTTACATTTTATAAAAAACTTTGTCGATATCCTTCCATTGATTCAATCGGATAATATATATTAATTGCATTTGAAAAATAATATATCTTGTTAGTTGTTTATTTAGGAATCGATCTCAATCGCATTTAAGTTAGGTAAATGAGATTATTTGGTTGAAATGAATATTTTTCAATAAAAGCATGTGAAATATTAGCATTTCAGATATGATAAATTAACATATCAGAGATTCTAATTTCAATATTCTATTAGGAAGAATGTATTTAATTTTTTCTGCCTATAATGACATAAAATAGATTGAAATTATTTTGCTAAATTCTTTAAAAGATTCTGAAAGTATGCGACTTCATTTAAATTTTTTACTTTACGACCAATTCCATTGTCATTGAAATAATTTTAATGACAGTTAAACATTTACTTAAATGTGACGGTTATGATTTAATAAACATTAATAAATACATAATAACTGTTTGCAACTTTGTTTTTTTATTGCTGCAATATTTTCAAAAGAAAACAATATTATACATACAAAATATCAATATTACTTTTCTTAATGAGCAGTCATATTGCTCTTTAAATATAGTAATGTATACTGTTGTATTTGAAGAGTAATATAGCTATTCATTTAATGCAACAATATATCTTTATTTCAAGATCTTTTAATGCATATTTTTTTATCTCATTATATAGTCCATAATGATTAGCTGCAATGCTTTGGCAATTTGTGAGTACAACCGAGTATTAATTAAAACGCTTGCTATTTATTCTTTATATTTAAAATTATGACAGGTTTTACTCTTAAAATCATTTTTGAAGTGATTCTAATTGAGAAAAATCCTTTTGAAGTGATCCTTTCTGAGATCATGTTGATGGTCTAAAATAACAAAATTTGTCGTTAATGTTTTTCGCATTTCTTCTAAAACAATAAGATAAATAGCATTTTCTGAATACACAGCTAAAAGATAATAGTTTTTTACAGCGCATAAACATTAGATCATGGTTAAAAAAGGATGGGTTTTCTTTAAAAATTCTTTACTTATTCCGGATACACTTTCTATTCATTTATAGTTTTTATATTGAATTTTCAACCATCATATTATCCAAATGATAAGCATACCAACTTTGTCTTGTAATTTACAAAGTTCTGAATTTTTGTTTAATTATAATAATTTAATCGTTATTCACTAAAAATTCATTTTTCTTGAAGGCATCCCTTTAGAATAAGTTTGGACTTCAAATATGAATTTCAAGCAGAAGACCAAAAAATTTACATTTCATGTGATTTTTCAAAATCTTTGATATATGTTCATATTTATCGGAATTACAATTTAATTTATTAATCAGTTTGCATTTAATATAAATATTAATTAATTTATTAGTCAATTTGTATTAATTTTAAATGCAAATTAATGAATTTTTAAACAATTTGTATGAATTTAAAATCCAAATTAATTGATTTATTAATCAAAGTTGCTTCATATTTTGATAACTATTGTTAAATATTTTTTTGCAACTACATCAAAAGTAAATACTTCCTTCAATAATAAATTATTTTTATTGGCCAACAGTCGGTTGCAATAAATTAAAACTATTTTGCATAAGCTTTATTTGTGAATTATATAGATAATTTAAAAATTTATTCTTCATCAAATAATTTTTAAGTTATAATATATGGAAAAGATTGTTTTTATACATTTACCTTAACTGAGGGAAGAAATTAAATTTTACAGCACATTTCAGCCTAATTTTGATATAAAAAAATAAATAAGAGCCAAGAAGCTAGAATAAAATTATTTTAAATAAATTTAAATACTAATATTTAATTTCAGATATTTGTTTTAAAAAGACTTTCGAAAGACTTTCAAAGATGCAATAAATTTTAAGCAAAGTAAACATAATGTGGATAAAATGCTTTAAACTCGGTGATGAATTGGTATTTTCACTCTACGAAAATAAAATTAAAAAAATATATAGAATACAATTCTAATTTATTACTCGTGTTTTTTTTTCTCTTTTTTTTTCGTATTAGAAAATAGCAATTATTACTCTATTTTCCTCATTTTTATATTTTTTGCACGAGACGCATTTATTATAGATTAAATTCATTAGTTTGAAATTCATTATTTTAAATTCCGTATCTGATATGAATTAGCAATTTCCTGCCTTCATATAAATTGTACAGCGAATTAATATGTGTAGATTTAACTTCTCGCTGAGTGCATATCTAGAGAGTAAACATCCTGCATATCCGCAGATTATTAACTATTTAAAACTCAAGCGCTTCATTTTCACGGAGATTTAACCCTTACCTTCAAGATTATTGCAATCTCAATCCTTTGATCTAGGCAAGAATAGGAACAAGAATCCTTAATAAAGTTCTCAAGTTGCGATAAGTTTATACGCAGTTCAAGAGGACATTGAAGGTGTTGTTTTCATCTCGAATAAATCTCATCTTATAAAAGTGAAAGACATAAAAAAATAAAGAAAGATAAACTAGTGAAAACGCAAGAAAACAAAAACGAAAATCCAAAATAAAGATAAAACTAAACAACGAAAGTATATATATATCTCCTCATGTATATATCTCTGTAAACAAAAACCATATACATATAAAACATTACTCTCATAAGAGAACGTATCTAAGCATGTGACTGGTCAGCAAAGGCTGCATGATACAAGACCTACTTATTTTTCCATTTTCTGAAAAGCTTCGCACTTTGCTCAGGATCTGAGAAAGAGAAAACAAAATTCGGGGGGAAAATAAAAGATAGCAGGACTGTCCGCGATGTGGTATTTGTCCAGAATTTTCTTTCCTCTTCCTTTTCCCCTGATTTTCATCTGGTCAGAGACCATTATTCTTGATTTGTTCTCGCTTCCCTGGCGTGAAAAAAACCGAACCTGCCAATGAGTCCTCAGGCGGGGTCAATCGTGAAATCACACTCGATATCTTGGATTATTCCCACGTAGGATTTGGATAGAGCAAAAATCCACCTGCCGTGGATAAATTTGTTTCCCCTCATTTAACCTCGATTTTCTTTTCACATTGGCTGTAGTTATTGGAGATTTGACCATATTTAAAAACGGTTTTTCGGAAAAATACGTGAATCCCATTGATTTTACCAAGAAAGTACATTTTTGGCTACAGCTGAATAAAATTTGGCAGTAAAATTTTGGCAATTGTTTGTATTTTGTAAAATATAATTATATACTTTAAAATGCACCCTTTTATAAATATGATAAAAATCAAAGTATTTATCAAAAATTGAATAAGTCCTTTTAATAGCCATTGTTGGGAGATTCGATCATATTTCCAGTCATTAATCAATAATTTTAACAAATATTTTCAGTCATATTTATAAAAATTATTCGGTTACATATTCGGTCAATTGATTTCACCTAAAATACGTGAAATTAGCTCATTTTACCAAAAGCGTTTATTTCTGGTGGCAGTCAGTTAAATAAAATTTGGCAGTAAAATTTATGACACCTGGGGGTATTTTCATTTTTAAAAATGCAACGTTTTAAAGCTATGATAAAAATCAAAATAATTATCAAAAATAGAATAAGTCGTTTTGAAAAGGAGTTCTTTCATTGACTATCATTATTGGCGATTTCATTTCACATTGGCTATAGCAGTTATTGGATATTCGGTCATTTTTTAAAATGGGCTTTAGGGGAAATACGTGACTTCAGTTGATTCAACCAAGAATGTGTATTTCTGGTGGAAGTAAAATAATAAATAAATAAATAAGTAATAAAATTTAGTAGCAAAATTGTGGAACATGGCTGTATTCATTAAAAAATAATTACATACTTTAAAAACTGACCACTTTATAAATATGATAAAAATTAAATAATTATCAAGAATTGAATAACCCAGTTTGAAAAGGAATGCTTCACTTTTTCCTAAATTTACCTTTTAGTTATTTTATAGTCCTTTAACATAACATCGTTATGTATTCCATTAAAAGTGGGGCATATTTCATCCTTTAAAATACATCTAGACAAAACTTTGACAAACGAGTTACAAATCTTATAATTAATAAATTATTGGAGGCTAAGTACCTGGGCGATTTTTCTCTTTATGTAAATGCAGCACGGATTTACAATAATATTTCACATTATACTTACTATTGATTATCTAACCTTATTAGTTCATCACAAGATGAAGTCGGTTTGAAAAAAAAATTAAAAATCCATAAATCCCGTTTATAGACGTATAAAACAAGTATAAAACCGACTACTAAAGGGATTCGATACTTTTAAATGTATGGATTTAGTAATAAAACAAATGCAATATTGATAGAAATATGTGTCAATACAAACACCATATATATAGAAAAATGTAAGCAAAAACTAAAACGATTTTGCAAGTAAATTAAAATTTGGAAAAACTATGCAATATGCAATGCGAAGCACAAAATAGTTTCCCTTATATTAAATTTCATTTCCTCTGTTATGATTTTACAAATTATAAATAACTATTTAAGAAAGGAAAAATCCATTACATATGAAGTGAAGTATGAAAACTTAATACATACTTACACAACAGAAAAAATATATTGGATTTTAATCTGATTTAAAACTATAAATTAAACCAGTTCAATTGTAAAATATTCATTTCTAATATTTTAATCAGACTTTTTTATAACCTGTGTTTTTAAAAAGACTACAATTGTCATGAAATAATTTTTTTATCTTATATTATTTTCACATTCTAATTCAATTACAGAATAAATCTAGAAATCCGAAAACCTGCTATGGAATAACTTTCTTTTAATCTCGATTTTCGATTTTATTTCAGTGATAGTTATCAGAAAAGAACTTTTGAAATTCCCTTTTAGAAAATATATGTATATTAATTGCATTTATTATGTATTTCCTGTTGCACAGCATATAAACTAAATAATTCTACCTGTATTATTTTCAAAAATACCAAATTCTACTTTAAAATATTTGTTATTACACTTAATATGTTTAGCATGCCGTTATGCAATTTTTTGTTCTAGATATAATTGCCGAAACAATTTTTCTGTTTTATATTACTAAAACTTTAGATGCTTGTTGATTTATGGAAGTACATTAAATATCCTAGATTATTCTCAGACAAGAATCGCATCTTGGAGGAACTGCGAATCCAAGGCATGGAATAGATTTTTTTTTTCTCATATTGGACCTTGAATTAATTTCGTTATTTTTTTGAATATTAAAAATTTAATCGATTCGAAACTCTTCAACTACTACTCGGAAAATATACTGTTATTTGCATATGATTCACCCATATTAGTCGATTAAGCTAATGATTTATAAATATAATTTGTAGATCCCTTAATTTCTAAAGTGTTTTATAAAAATATTTCCATTTTCTAAAATAAAATATTTTTGAGCTAGATATTCTTCTAAGCCAGATAAATATTTTTATTTACATTACTTATGACTAACTGATCAAAAAGAGAAACAATTTGATCCCCATTTAAATCATTGATGACCTTGCAATTAAAAGTAGTCAACTTCTGAAAATAATTCTCATATTTTCTCTATTCTAAATATTCTCATTAAAAGAAACCATTCAGTTGCACAAATGAAGTAATAACATATTTTGCATTATATATGCATGTATATAAACAAAATTAAAATGCAACGATAAAATGATCAAATATGTATATGTAATATGTGCCACATTTTGATATATAAGAAAACTATTTCATATTCGCACTGTATATGTTAAAAAAACTGACGTTAAAGTAAAATATTCTTATATTTATTTGTAGCATGCGTTTCCTTTTGATGCATAAAGTATTATTTTATAAGTATTCTGGAATCAATTTACAAAACAATTTTTTCGGTCATTTAGTTGTGTTAAATTTTTTGCTAATCAACTAACCCAAACTGTATTAATAACCTGATAAAATTAAAGTCGATATTTTTTTAATGTTACAAGTATATTCCCTACAATGCCTCTACATTAATTCGCAATGAGTAAATTAAATACCAAAGAAGAAATGCGGTCATTTTACCCTCACATCCGTCTTTATTTCCACATCCCATGCAACAAATAGATAATGTTCCCCTACACAATCCTTTCGCGTTCCACATTCCACACCCAATTTTTCCAATTAAACCTCCCTAGATCACCACGATAGTTTATTCATTGAATAAACGTCTTCAAAAGACCAGCTAGAAATCACGTTGGATATTGTGTTATCATATTTAATAGCATCGTAATAATTTCTTATTACTTCCTTATATTTATGCCATGATTAAAGATAAGAACTCTCATATAAACCTATCGTTAATATTAATATTGAATGACGCTCTAGCGTGTTAATTGAGATATTGCCTCTAGTCTTCTTTCCATAAAACATCAGGTAGCGAGAATGAAGACCTGAGATTTCGGTGTTTCGCCATCCTATTAAAAGAGATTTACATCTCTCCCCTCGAGGCAAGCATCACCCTACGCAAAATATTCTCCACGCGGTCGGTTCTCGTTAAACGTAGGAGTTACCCATATCAGAAAAATTCCCACTCCCCCTTTTATTTGTTGATTTAACACAAAGCTTCTCGAAAATGCCTAAAAGAAAAAAAAAGATCTGTAGATTCATGGTGAAAAAAGTAAAATTTGAAGATTTTGGATATATTTAGTATTGCAATTTGTGAATTATTTTCCGTTAGGTGTTTTTCAAATGTTTCATTTTGTAATATACAGAGCTATGAATTCTCTTATTTGTTGAATCCAAGATTTTTTGAAAATGAACAAAAGAAAGTGCGTGGTGATACAGAAAATTAATACTTTGATGAAACTCACTTGCAATAGGTGATTAAAAAATAATTAAATAGGCCAGACATTTTGATTTCGCAATTAGCCAGTTATTTGTAATTGACATTTTCAGAGGGTTATATCAAGTAACTTATATTTTTATATGGTTTTGCAATTATAAACCAAATTAAAAGTTCTACTTATGAATAAATCCAATTTTGTACAGTAAAACTGAAAAAAATGTGAAATTAAAAATTTTTCCTAACTAGTTAATGCTTAAAAGGTAATATCTTGTTAAAGGCATTGATTTTTATTTACTACTGACTAACGTCTGTCAGTACAGCTTGAATAATGAATTCGAAATTTATAAAAGCTAAGCACACTGTATTTAAATACATTAATACGTCAAATTATTACTGGACTTTTGAGTTCCCGATAATAGAACATTCTAGATATTCATTTGTTGAATTAATTAAAAAAGGTTTTATAAAATTGTCAAAATCGGGAAAGGTACATGAAGTTAAATATCCCAAATATGAGATGGATAAGATTTATTTATTAATCCCTGTTTGTGAGCGCCATGTTAGATATTTTAAATATTTTTTGCTATACATATGACTGCATACGGCTTTAGAAGTTGATTATAACGAAATATTATACGTCCTCATATTTTTTGATATACTCTTTGGGATTTTAATGTTAGTACAATGATTTTTAAAAATTATTTTGCTACAACATGACACATATTTTTTTAGTTATACGACATAATTTCTTAATCACATAAAATTTCACTCCAAAATTTGCATTTGTTTATTAAATGTCGGTATTTTGTTTGATGGTGTTCTGTCTTATAAGTTCTTGTACGAAAAAGTCTTTTATTCGACAAACAGATTTTGATGGGATTTTTTGAAGTATCCAAACCAAAAATACGTGTTCTTAGAAGAATGCAAAAGTGACCACATTCTATAGATTATAAATATTCCATTTAGTGTTTGATATTTTTATCGAACTTCATCTCATGATTTGTAACTTCATGCTAAAATTTGAAATAATAAATGTTTTCATAACTGTATATTCATCAGAAAAATTCAGTAAGAATTTCAAAATTGAGTAAAGAAGAAAATCTCATATTGTATAAAAAAAAATCAAAATGTGGAAAATTTACGTACTTATGAACATATGAACACAATTATATACAGTTTCGTCGAATTGCTTCATTTTATACTGTAATTATATTATATTATAAGAATATATAGATTGTCCATATTTTCGTTATCTTAGTTGCCATACAGGTTAGCCGTAAATCTTCGTTTAATAAAAACTAAAATTAATTAAGATACTGATTCTTAATGCTTTTAAACAAATCTGGTTGAAAATTGTCTGAGCATTCTTAATGAAAGAAAATGGTAATTTCTTCCGTCTATGTACTCTTTCCGTCTCTTTGCTTTTTATGTTTCGGATGAAAAATTAAATATATTAAAGAACTGTTTATTTTATTAATTACATTTTAACAATATAAAAGATAATTGACAAAATAAAAGTTAAACTGCTTTATTAATTACAGGCACAGTAATTACTAAAATAAAAATTACAAGAAATATTATGACAAAAAAAGTTCGTTCTTTAGCCGTAGCTGTTTACCTGTAATTGATATATCTATTTTTTAAAAGTTGATACATACTACTATTCTTTAATCAAACAATAATTATTAAAATTCTAATCTTATACCTCTTGTCAGTTTAGATAACAACGAGCAGTCGTGTTTCATTAGTTTTATGATAAAATATAAAGAATATAAATTTTAACTGGTTTAAAATAAGTAAGCCTAACTCTCCCTTAAAACACATTATTCCCCATAGGAATGAATATTCTTCTCAACCATAAAATTTACATACAAGGCTTAAACTCGTGCTCGTTTTAATTTAAACTTTATATCTAGAACAATATAATTTCCCCGGCACAATCTTCTATGCTTTTTCTCTTAAGTAATTTATTATTCAGAAATTCAGAGTTTGCATCATATAACTCTTTCGTTAAACTTGTTAGTTATTATCAAATGGAAATAATGACATACGGAACTTAGCATCTGCCGACTTCTTCTCCTTATACCTTTTATATAAGGCTTTACTGTTTCAGTAGACACCGGAATACCTATGAAAGATCCTGGAATTTATCAGATTATCTATTTAAATTTCTGTTTTTGGCCGAATCGTCAGAGAATTTTTCTTTGCTCTTTATTGTGTAAATATTCAGTAGTAAACGCATTTCCTTTATATTTCATTTAAGTGAAATGAATTTATTAGTGATTGATTAAATCTTTTAAAATTCACAATTCTTGAAGATAAATTAAAATTTTCTCGATTAATCTTTTTAACAAATTAGACAAACAACTTTCTGACGCATAAAACTTTTCAAGAATGTTGATTGAACCTAAACGCAATAATAAATATTTAAAAGCAAAATTCAATTCAGTTGCCTTAAACAATAAAAATGGAGGTTAAACATCAATTTTCTTTCTAAAAATATTTAGTTTAAAAAATAAATTCTTTTTTACAAGAAAAAATTAACCAAGTCAAATTATTGAATACGAAGACGGATGGTAAAAAAGTTTCACTTAAAGAAACTTCGAGGGAAGATCGGAACAGATGTTTCCGATGAGCCGAAGTAAACATGATCCTGTATCTCAAAGGAAGGATTGTATAGATTTGAAATTTCTCAACTTTCTTACCACCAAGAGCAATAAATTGTATTATATTTCTCAGTTTTAATTTCAGCACATGACATAAGACAACAGTTTCAATGTCAGCACATTTACCGCTGTTGAGAACAATCGAAAAGTTTGCCAAAAGTCTTGTTATTTTATGATAAATAGAATTAAGAAGATAAATTTCAAACTTTTCGGCTGTAAAGTTCCAACTCTTCGTATTGTGATTTTTCATGAGTGATTATTTGCACCAACCGCATTGTGATAGAACTACATCGCATAAATTCCACCTGGATGTCCTTCTTATCAGAGTTTAGTATTCTTAGATAATCTTAAGTATCACACTTGCGGATGGTAATTAGAAGCTAAAAGAATTTCAGATTTTATAATTATAAAAATTCTAATCGATTTTTAATACTACGATTATAATTTCACTTTCAAATTTGCTGAAAAGTTTGTGAGGTCTCATCAATTATTGCTTGGTGTACTAAGAAAAGTAGATAGGCATATACTGAGAAATGAGAATACAATTTTATCTCAAATTAGTTTTGATTCCCTAATGAGAAGCATCTTAAAATAATAAAAGCTTAATCTTCTTTTTTAGGGATCTTTTTTCCAAGAATTCATAATTTTGAGGAAATTAGTATTAAATAGCATTAATTGTAAAATCCCTTAATCAATCATCCATGGTATTTAATTTCACAAGTCACCCATAAATAAGAAAATAAAATTCTGAAAAATGAGCAAGAATGGAATGTAAAGAAAAGGAATTAAGTGTATAAAGAAAAAATTGAAAGTTCAGGAAACAATAATGTATTTTTCTGCTTATTGACTCAAAAACGAACAGTTTGCAGAACTGTATGAATTTAAAAGCTTATCTTTTTTTCCTTAAAATTGAAGAATATTCCAAATGCCAATGAAGTAATTCTTAGATTTTATATGACAAGCACAATATTTGTATGCTCTAAGAAATATTGGTCATGTTTTAGAAGAAAAAAAAATGTGCGCAATTCAAATGAAAGCCTTCAAAGGAAAAACTATTTTTTCCCTTTACAGTGGCATATATGGAGTCAAAATGCTTTATTAGGCATTAACTAGTTCACTAGAAATTTCGCTTTTAGAATAAACAAAATAACTAGATAAATAAATTGTTTTAGTTTTATTGTAAAAGTATTCCTCTTAATAAGTTAGTTTTTTTTTTCGTTTGTATTATGCGATCAGAGTTAGTCCTTTAAAGTGAATAGACATGAGTTATTTCAATATGCGTTTTGTATGGAATGTTTGGTAAACCATATTAAACACCTCTTAACTAATATGCATAGTTAATGCCACATTCAAATTTTACATATTATTTATTTTCACTGCAACTTTTCTCCATATGCCTTTTTTTTTTTACTTATCCTACCGACTACTAAGACTAATGTTTTTCTGAATTTAGACATATTTATTTCAAATGAGTGTCTTAACACGCTATTTAAGGCAATAAAAGTTATTTATTAAGCATTTGAAACTTGCCATTAAGCTTTACTCTATTGGAAATAGTACTAATTCCACCATCGAGTACTACTCTAGGCACTTTTTTAACATAAATAAATCTCTTAAATTGATTATTTACTATCTAAAATCTTGCTTAATTTATCACAGGTCAAATTATATTGACTTTATATTGTTAAATGTTTCAGATGAAAAGTGTATTTCTCTTGGTTTCCATAGGGTTTTTAAATGAAAATGTAAAGAATTAAAAATTCATTTTCAAAAATGAAAATGATTAATAATTTGCTTCTCATTTTAAAATGTTTAATATCTCCCGAAACAAGGTCAACAAAATTGAACTTAGAACAAAAATGCAATCTGAATTACTAAAACTTGAACTTTAAATACGAAAACTATCAACATGTTATATTCGCATTTTAAAGTAATGCCACACAAGTCATCTAGCTTTTCGAATATCGCTCAAGCACTCCAAACTTGGCACAAAAATCCCAAAGATTAAACTGGCTTGCTAGGTTAACGTTGCATTTAAATCCTTGAACAGACCACGGGAGCACAGAACTATTTATTGATCCAGCGCAACAACCTAGAATAACGGTACACTTGTTCCCTTGCGTGACGTCTAGTCATAAAGGAATAAGGGCCATCTTTACTTCAGGCATTTAAAAAAGGCACGTCAGGCATTTCTGAGAGAATGGCAGAGGCTTGTATTTACGATGAAAATAAAATTAATATAATTTGAATAGAACATTTCGGAAGTAACATTTTCATGTAAACGTTCAATTTAAAATGATTTTATCTTTATTAAAGTCCTTTCTTTTAAAATGAATAAAAACATTCAGTTTGTAATTTGTGCAAAATAAATGGTCTGGACTTGTCTTTTAATGGATTTGAAACGGAAGGAATAAATGTGCTTCGATTCGAAATCTAATAGTTAAACAAAAATTTAAAAAGCAATAGATTTCAGCAATGAAATAAATTGTTTATAATTTTATTTCAGTACTTTAAGAAAATAATTATATGATGTATTGCTTCTTGAGTTGTATGTTTATCGAAATTTGCTATGCATTTTGCTGTCTAAATAATAAGCATTTGTAAACTGAATAAAAGTAATGTTTATGTTCATAGCCCAATTCATGCTCTACTTACCAATCACAAAATTAAAATTTTGCATTAAGAAAATCATTTTTTGTACTATTGCTATATTAAATCTGTATTAAGTTTATCTTTCATCTCTTTCATTTTGTGAGTATGAGTTCTTTCATTTTGTTGTACTTTTAGAAAATTGCTGTACGAAAATATACAGACAAATTTAATAGACAAGCAAAGATCTATCTATTTCATAACATTTGATTAAATTAACATGACATGCTTATTGTTATTTTTAACATATAAAATAAACACCGCAACAGTTTTATTTATGTATCTAATTTGAAATAAGCACCACAAAACATATTCTATCTAACAATATACAAATTGCCTTTTCGTCATTAATTCTTGTTGAATTTCATTAACAAGCTCTGTAAAAATAAAAATGATATGAAGTTAATATTTTTCTTTCACGCTTACTGTCATTAACAAGCCTGCATGAAAGTTTTACGCTAATGCAATTTTCATGAAAATTTCGTAGATCATGATTTTTAATTTTTTCCCTTTTCCTTCTTTTGAAACTCAAATAAATACTTGTTTTAATTAGAAAAAAATTACACGAAGTGAAAAAATATACACATATGTGTCTGCACACTGTGAAAAATTATATAAGTAAATTGTTAAAAAAAAACATAGCGAAGAATGTTCTGAAAAAGTTATTTCATAAAATAACTTTTTTGAAAAATGTGAACACTTTATGTTTTACTCATGAAATCGTTTCTTGTATAAGAAAAAAATGCATTTGGAAAATGAAACAAACGTTTTAAAGTATTAAAATGTATAGCTTTTGCGTCATTCACTGCCAGGATGACTTTACGCATACGTTATAAATAATTTTCCTGTTGAGGTATTTATATAATTACATATATATATTGAAATTTAAATCATGAATCTGTAATTTTAAATCAGCAATACGATAAAAGTTTCTCAAACTTATTTGTAGTTGGTCAGCTTTGCTACTAAATAATAATGCCATTTCGATTTCACGTTTGAACAAATGTGTACATATACAGATGAAATAAATTATTTCGAATTTATTTAATCATTTTATTTATGCAAAACAGTGTATTGATACAAGCTTTAGGCGATATTATAAACCAGTAATATGTGAATCTTAAATATTGCTATGACAAAAAAATTTTGTCTATTGATAATTTAGTAAAATGTTTTTCTCTTTTTAAAACTTTAATTTTTCATAGTATATAAAATTACTACAACTTTAAAAATTATTTACGAGCAATCCAATGACAAATATTCGTAAGTGAAACACTAAAATGGTATGAATTCAGAGTAGTGTAATTTATATTAACTAACATTATTCTATATATTTAGAAAATATTATTTATTGGAATCATCTATTTTTTACTTCAGTGGATTTTAGTCTCAAGTATTCTAGTCTTTATATAAGAAAACAATAAATAACAGATATCATGTAGGACTAATATTATAAGAATTAACTGCTTCTCTGACACTTGCCCAAATTTATAAACTTGGAATTCAGTACCGATTATCATCCATGATTTTTTTCCAATTTAAAATGATCTGAAGCCTCAAAATTGTAAAATCAGGATACAGTTAAGAATATTTGAAGTTAATGATTGAATTCAACATAAAGATGGAAAACATTATCAAGAAAAGCGAAAAATGTGCTTTATATTTGCTAAATTTCTGTATTGGTCTTTAATCGTAGTTTTAAATTTGTTTCGCCAAATATTCAACAAGTTAAGAAACGTTTCACTAAGTTAGAAAGATTTATTTCATGCCATGCATAATTCACCATTTTGTGGTATTTAGGTTTTGCAAAATTTAAGAAGAAAAATTTCTATAAGTGTTGCTTTTCAGCGGAATATATTGAAATAGAGTCTCATATTAAAATGAGAATTCATAAAATTATAATTTAAAGTCTCATATTAAAATATAAGAATTTGCCATGGAAATTTACTTCCAGAAAGTTCAGTTTCTGAGAATAATTTAATTTTGTTATACCTCTCTTATTTCTCCTATATATTTCATTTTTAATATATTTTTCTATATTTATTTAAAGAGACTTTTTTAAAAATTTTATTTTGATGTGCACTACTTTCGGAATTTTAAATTACAGCGATTCCAATGGGAGTAAAAAATGTAGATGGGATTTTAAAAAGAATTGTATACTGAAACTCAAACTGGAGCATATAATATTTCATTATATTGATTGCTTCTTTTAAAAGTGAAAGATATAATTATATAAAAAATATGGTGTCAAATGCTGCACATAGTCCTTGTAATAGTTTTGAAGTTTCATAATATTGTAATTAGATTTTTATAAGCAAATTTCCCTCTCACTGTAAATTAGTTGCTAGTAAATTAAATTATAAATCATATCACGAATTTGCCTATTTCTTTGGAAATAGTAAAACTATTAATTGAAAATTATTTTATTACAAAAATTATTTAAACCTAAAAGTAAGAAAATATAGATGACTGAATAAGAGAAATTCAATCAATACTAAGAAAATATATTAAATCATACTTCAAAATCATATTATATTAGCAAATACTAATATTTCTTAAAATGATCATACATTTTATATACTAACTTATAATATTTTTAGCATGAATGGATTTGAATATTCTCTGGAATTTTCTTATTTGGTCAAATGAGCTATTGTTTGTGTTTTCGTAATTGTTTCATTTCACACTTCAAACTTCTATTGCTTGTTTTTACTTAATAATGAATGTTTAATACGTACTTATAATTATAAGCAGAAAATGAAGGGCAAATGATTTTAAAATATAATTTTGAACCTGAATTTTAATTAAAAAGAACTAACTAAAGCCATGGATTGCTTAGTCAAAATTTCTTTACTAAATAGTCTTATAAGTGATAATATAAAAAGAACGTAATAAATTTATACAATTTAATTATTAATTTATTCAATTATTTAATTAATTACTAAATTATTCAAATTTAGTGGTAGATTTAAAAGAATGATGATACAAACATAAATTAAATCTTAAACAATTGGAGAATGATAAATACTTTAGCATTATATGCGCCTTTATTCTATATGCTTTCTAAAATTTAAATTTAAGCTAATTTTACAGATATTTCTAGCATATAAATTATTCTATAGCAATTTAACTCAGGGATAAACTAAGAATACCTTATTTCTTTAAATTCCCTAAATACACTGTAAAATTCACTCGTGTATAACAATCATTCATTTTAATAAAAAAAAAATGGTTTTCCACCATTATATACAACAATGTATTCACACAATATTTTATTGTTTAATTCACTATTCATTTTTTATAATATTGGGGAAATGAAATCTGCACATGAATTATTACTCACGCTTTTGAAGAACTTTAATAACTTCATGCATTGGGATACTGCATTATTCATCAGCATCGTGAATCAATTAATTCTAACAAGTAATGCCACTTATTAATGTGAATAAACTGTTACTTACTAAAATGAATAAACTCGCGGGGAATATTGTATAAATGGAATTCGTCCCGTCTTTTGTGTTTAACTATTTGAATTGCAGAATTATTTGATGATACTTGTTATGTAGTTTATTTTATGCAAAAACATGAGCTTTAACTCACGAATATGTGAATATGTGTATCCATATATGAATTTCAATGGATTTGTTTTACCTGAATATGAAAGTGTATTGTTCCAGAATATAAATGTATTTCATATTGCTTCAGTGCTATAAAGCTCTTCCATTTCCTCCTACTTAAACTTGCCTTTCAACATATAAAAACTTTTCTTTTCTATTTTAAATATTGTAACGTTTCTTTATCCTAGTTCCGTACCTCTTGAATTATTTAGTTATTATATTAAGTTTCTTATTTAAAGACTCATTTATGTTTGATGAAAATTAATGCAATAAAATATTTTGAAACATTTTAATGATTATACAAATATTTTATATCACAAGCTTAATTTTAATATTAAAATCCTAAAAAAGTGTCAATTTACACGAATTTATTTATATTTTAAGCAAAAGCAAAAAATGCAGTAAAGTTATTCAACTATTTCCAAATTATACAAGAAAAAATTAACATGAAAAATCCTATATTGTATTGTATTTATCTTTTCAACAAAGGTATCTTTTTAAAGTTTATCAGCAGGATTTCCTTAAATTAATATTTTTCTTATTTTCCTTTTAACTGTGAAATTATTGTTAATACTCTTTTGTTTAAGAAATAAATCGCACCTTGGTTAATTTGAGATTTGTTAATTTTCATAAGATTCGCTTTTTTAATCAGTTATGATCGTGTCCAGTTTTCAAAACATATACAATTGTAAAGACATGTTTTAAAAGTAAAAAGGGTTCCGGAAGATAAGGAAGATAAGTTAAATTATAAGGGTTCCGGAAGATAAGGCGTATGAGCGGACGACACCAATACGAGCAAAAATGTGTCTTCCCTATAAAACTTTCGCAATAAAATCCGGATCTGTTAAGCATTTATTAGAGCAACAAAAATTATGAATTCCTTAGTGTTCACATTCTTATGTTTATCTTTAAATTACTTTCAAATATTTTATCCAGAATAAGGACAGATATTGAGAGATATGAGAGGAATGAATTTCATTTTCCTTTTAATGGTTTTGTAAACTTGACTAAATATATTTATACATACTTTTAGATGTTTTACAAACAGAATAAAAATGCTTCATATTCCTTTTTAATACATTGAGCAAAATAATTATTTAACATTTTCTACCTGTAGTGCAGCTATAAAGTTAATAAAATTTATTCCAAATTTTCAACATACGATTTAACAGTTTTTTACCCTTCAAATTAAAAGTGAATTTTCTTTTTAATTAATAAAGCAGTATCATTATACATATTAAATCAGTAATTCTAATAGTGGAAACATAATATATTTGTTAATGAAAAATCTCGCTTTTGTATATGTAAATGAAATCTTTTACTGAATGAAATAATTTCATTAAAATGCAGTGTGGAAAATTAGAATTTGTTTGTTAAACAAATAAGAAGAAATGTGAATTTTAATAATTCATGATTATAAAATATACATTTTTCTGTTAACTTGAGTAAATTAATAGAAACTATTATACAATAAAAAAGCAGATTATTAACAGAAAATTTTAAAATTTAAATCACTGCATTCATACAAAACCAACAGGCAATTAATTAGATCAAAGCTATTCTGTGTCCTTGTTACAGTTGAATATTACTTTAAATGAAGAATATTCATAAATTCATGAATTCTGTGAATATAATAAGACTGTTTTTTTTAATTCTATATTTAATTCTAAGCATAAATGGATGCATTTAAGATAATTATGATTCTCGGACAAACTCATGTTTCTTAAGTGTCTTTTTCAATGAAATCAACAAGTGCATTTAATTAGTGTTAAAACATTACATGTCTCTCACGTAAACACATCATGAGAGTTTCAATTACGAATTCCATTTGGAGAAAATTGGCAAATGCGTCTAATTAATTAAGTAAATGCTATTAAAGGAAATTATTTACAAGCCGATTTCTCATTATCCTTTACAAGTACAAATAAACAGGATATACAAGTATTAGCAAGCATTACTTCCGACTTCTAGATCTAATTATGTAGTCTAAAAGTAGAGTTCTATAAATATTAAGGCAAATAATTAAAAGTTTTAGAAAAAGTTGACTTCTAACTAAAAATAAAAAAGTATATTTCTGAAAGACATTATTTAACGAAACTTTCTTCTATGAATCAAATTTCTGTTTAGAATTTATCAATTGTATAACTTTCTATCACAATAGAAGAAAATAACGATTAAACTTTTTCAATAAGAAATCAGTATTATTAAGAAAATTTTAAAAATAAACATATAAAAAATATATTAATTTTTTTATTTATTTCATCAGTTCACTTAAAAACCAGAATTTTATTATTTATTAACTAATTGATAACATTATTAGTTATTGTTCTTAGAAATATTTATTGTATTTTTTATAAAAATTTAAAAAAGAGAGAATAAGACTAAATCTAAATTTAAATTATATTTATATATATTATAATTATAATCATATTTATTAATTTATATTTATTATAAAATAATATTTAAAATATGCAGGTGATCAGATATTTTTATAAATTTTTAATCTAACTAGTTGTTTAATCTAAGACGAAAATTGTATTTGAATATTTAAAAATAATGGCATCGCCTTGAAATTTTCTATTATATAGAATATAATTATTCTTAAATATGGTTACTGATTTTATGTGAAAGTGTTAAACAGTTTTGAATACTGATGTGAACCAAAAAACGCGTTATAACAAACCAACTTCAAAATTTATATCATTTATGTTTCACATAAAATTGACTTTTGTATCATCTTTATCTATGAAGCATTTAATGTGAAATAAAAGTTGTTATAAAAATTTCAAACTCAAATAAATTTTCCCAAAATTATGTTTCTTATATAAAACATTATTTTTAAACAGCAAAGCTTCAATTTTGAAAATGGACACCACTGTTACTTAAAATTTACAAGCCATCGAAATATTTTGCAATTAATTTGCAACTATAGTTAATTACTCCCTATTCACATCGAACAAACTTTCTAGAAATAGGTCACTGAATAACTAAGGGATGTTAATATAGAAAATATGCATATGGTAAGTGCATGAGCAAAGATGTGACAATGGGAATTTATAATCACTTATAAACATGAGGTGCCCACACTTCAAGGTATCATTTAACGGTAGAATATCATGAAAGCTTTGAAAATTCGACTCTCGACTGTATTTACAATGCCGAAAATTAGCATGATGCGCACGTCTACTTCACTGGTTTGCTCGCATACAGCTGATGGTGCTGACGTTCATGGTTGGTGATATTTACATTTCACGGAGGATGTCGAACGTATCCCTTCTTGTGAATTAATAAATTTAAGCACTTTAATGTTGGAAGCTTATTGATAATATGTTGCTTGTCCCATTATATAATATCGATAGCTCAGAAATAATCTACCCTTATTGACGCAAGAGCTATTCCTGCTTGAGTGAAAATTTCTTTTAATTGCGCATTTTTCTAATTTTGATGGAAGCGAGGTAATCTTGCATTTTATTTATGAAAGAAGAATCACTAAGTGAGTGTAAAACTTTCAGTGCATAATACTGCTTTAAATTTCTATAAGACGCCGATGATAGAGAAATTTGAATTTTCCTCTGAAGGCATTTAATATATGTTAAAAGCTCTTTAGAATATTATTCTGTATTAGCAAGATATTTATCTTTAAGTTTAATTTTTAAGATCGCTTTATTAAGCGAATGTGTGTTACTTGCTGCTCATTAAGTAAAAATATTTATCTACGAGAAAATATTCAATATAAGATTATAAAATTTTCGATTTTTAATATTGATCTAAATTTGCCAAAAAGTGGCGTTGATTGAGAGGTTTAAAATTTCAAACAAAAGTCATTTATTGCATGCTGAAAGCTATTTTCTTTGTTACTTTGTTTTAAATAAAATATCAAACTTTTTGTATACTTCACTTTTCAGAAGCTCATCAGATTAGGCTTCTCCTATTGGCTTATTATATTAAAATTAAATAAAAATATATAGATGATCATGGTTGCTTTAAATTCTGTTTTTAAAATAATTGGTAAATGATATATGATTATTTAGAAAGACTACAAATGCATAAGATTACATAGCACTGTTTCTAAGAAAAGTTTATCACTCAAAGTATATAGTATTTAGCTTTAGACCTTTTTCTAAAAAATTGAAAAAAAATTGAGTATTTATATTCATTCCTGCTGAAGCTTTTCCTATATAAACACCTGAGATGAAGAATTTCTCAGTTTAAAGAATACACGATTCGTTTAATAAAATCTATGAGTGTTAGTATAAAGTGAAATATTTCACATATTTCAAAATGAAAGCTTTTCAGAATATTATTGTAGAAAAAGTAAACTATTATTTAGCATAATTAGAGTCAGCTAATCTAAATTATATTGATATTTTTAGAAAACATTGTACATTTGGTAAATTTTAATAAGTTTATTTTTTAGATTATTTTGTAATTTACTTGTTAAATACACATATCAGAATATTTCGAAAACATTTAATGTCAAAAAATGAAGTACTTTTGTGATGTAAGCTATAAAACTACAATTCAGGTTTTTATAATCCATGCTCTCAGTACTCCAAGACTAATAGCGGAAACTTGAGAAAGGTTTTCTCAACAGAACTTCTTCTTCTGCATTATGTCTGCCAAAAATGAAAAAATAATACGTTTTTTAAATTTAAAACTGTTGATGTATACACAGCGTTATATCACAAGTATAGTATATGATACAAAATGATCGGTGCATATATGTTATGTTATGCATTGCAACGCATATTTGTGAATGTAAATGAACGCAGAAACGCTATTATCGTATGAAATAGTCAATTGTAAATGCGGTTTAGAACAGATAACACCTTGTTTAAACCATAAAGTTTGAGTTAAATGTAAATCATTATAATTTTATATCATAAGCGTAATACAAAACATTAAATTATATGAACAAATTCTTTGAGTCACACAGTAAACTTATAATTACATATTTAAATGAAATGAGAGTTGTCTCTGCCGTTATACTATGCATCATATTAAATGAACACTTTGCACGAGAGAGAAAGCGTTTTAAATGACAAACGCAAAAACTTTGAAAAATCTTAAAATATTATTTTCACTAGACATATGGAGGTTAACTCTAGGGACCTCTTTACATATTCTTTAAAACTGCTTAGTTCGTTACCCTCCATTTTTCAATTTTAAGACAGGAAAAATAAATTACTTATTTGACACTTAAATAGGCGAAACAATATGAAGAAAGATAAACGAGATGTGACAGTATTTACCGCTTTATGTATTCAATTATATAGCGATAGAAATTCGTATGTTTGAAATTCCATAGTTTATATTAAAATTATTTGGTATTAATACTTTATAGAAAATCCAGCTTCTTAACATACATGCATACAGTATTACATTCCTATATTATTTTATTTGAAAGAATTCCTAATAAATATTTACTACTATATAAAGTATTAAATCCAGTTTTGTAGTAAAAGATGCGAATAGGGAAGAAAGAAAATAAGTTATTCCCAGCTGAAAATACTATACATTGTAAAGCTAAATTGAAAAGAAATAACAAAATGCTCACGTGCTTGATTTAGAAAAAAATAAAAAATAATATCCCAAAAGATATTATTTTTTATCACGCTCCGTATATATTTTGAGATCAGTAACACACACGACACATATCTTTTATTTTTAAAGTTGAAAAAAGATGCAAAAAAATAAAAAGAACTGCATAACTTTTCTTGACATTTGATCATTTTCCATGAAAAAAAAGATACTTTCACAGAATTCTAGTCGTAATTTCTTATATAAATATTCTAAGCGAGTTTTGTCGTTTTCAAACGTATTCATGACTTGATTCAAGCAGTTCAGGGCTTTCTGTCACTGTGGTTTAGCAAACCTTTTCTTGTATCAAATATCCAGCCGTAGCTGAGCTTACTTCGACTTTAGTATTTTGTATGAACCTTCTTAAACCTTCCTCCAAACTCTAGAGCTCATATAGAAACTTCGTATTTTCTAGAGTTACACGTAGAATTACCTGGTTTAGTACTCAAATATTTCTATGCTAAACTTTTTTATTTCCATATTTCTTTTTTTAAAATACCGCTATTTGGTGGAGGGTAAGTGAAAAAAATGTTTTTGACATTTTTTAACTCTCTGAAAAAAGTTGAAATATTGGAAATATACTCTTTTAACCGTGTATTGCAATTTTTGGACCATTATAGCCACCAATCTTAAATTGTATTTTAAGAAGATATTAAAGAGAATGTATTGAATACAAACTATTAAGTTTATAAATATTAATTGAAACATAGGGATGATGAAAAGTGCATATTTAACAAGAATTTATAATTTCATTTTGTAAAATTTTTAAAACTCCATTTCTCAAGCAAAACATAGTATCATACAAGAAACTAAATCAAAATACTGGATAATTTTCGATGTCAGTTTTATTAAAACTATGAAATCTAGGTATTTTCAAATATTTTTGTGTATATAGCTTTTTTTCACGTAACGCTTATACTCACTTTTACTGATTCCATGAGGTTTGAAATATAAAAAAGAGTAAGGTTTAAAAAAAATATTTCCTAAACATTCCCACTGTTACTCAAATTAGATACTTGTAACCCGATTTGAATAGTTAGAAAAATTTTGTTTTAAGTAACACTTCCGAATGTTAACGGTGAATTCTTTCCCTCGTTAGTTTACTTGAAATACAATAACATAGTTGAATGGTATCAAAATTTTCTCGTGCTAAGAATGCAAGAGAGGAGTGTTATTATTATTTATTTTTTAATTCTTTATGATTTCTACTGATAATCTTATGTGACAATACAATATTATACACCGTTTATCAATAATATCTATGGTGGAGTTTATCACGCAATTGTGAAGTTGCATGATAAAAATATTGAAAGTTAATATAATGAATCTGTGAAAGTTAGGTTGAATACTGCTACTTACTTAGAAAATAGCTATAGCATATTAAATTCAAATATAATCTGAATCTATAGAAAGGGCAGATGAAAGTGCTTGTATTTTTGGTTTATTCAAATTGGCCATTTCATAATAAAGTTCCCTTAAATTCAACTTTTTGAAAGATATGACATTTTAATACTAATGAAACTAACCATATAAAAATGATCTCATAATACTTTTACAAGATATAATTATTTGTTTACAATAATTCAGGATTATCAAATTGTTATAAAAATTTAATAAATTCCAATATTTTTTAATTCAAAATATTATCTTAATGTTTTAATTAATAATAAATTTAATTTATTGAATGTTATCGAATGAAAACAATAAATATATGGAAATCAATTCAAACAATACATTGCTGGACAAAATTTATATCAATTTCATTAAGCAGTTTTGGAATTCTGAAACTATTAATACAACTTTTCTTATTGATCGTCTTAAATGATACATAGAGAGTTTAGAGAGGGGATATCATAAAAAAGAAACAGAAAATAAATATTTCTTTCTTTATTACTTCTGATTACTGAATGTGCATTAATACATTTTATTTTTCAAATTTTTTCTTAAAAATATCAAATCGTAGCTAGAAACGGATATTGAATTCTATAAGGAGATTTGATTTTTTTTTTTACAATTCGCAAGAAATTATTGCCTTCTAAACAGAAAGAAAGAAAAAGAAAGTAGCAAACTACATTGATAAAATGTTCTGCTTATTTTAATCTACTCCTGCGCTTTAAATCTCGTTCAAAATTGTTAAAAATCTTATTAATTTCTAGAAAATTTAAAGAAACATACATATCATAAAAGACATATGAAAAAGTTATATATCATGTTGTTCAAATTGATTTGGATCATAATATTTTAAATACGAAGAATCTTAATTAGAGTTTAGTTTTTGCTCGATATGCCTCGGGATTAACTGCAAAGTAATTCTCACTGAAATTTCCCCCAATTTCTGTATTCGAAACAAACACTGCCGATAGTCCGATCAAGTTTTGCCTCTTAACATTAAATAAATAATTTTTGCTTTTGTCAAAGGGGATGTTAAGTTTACAAACGGAGTAAGATTTAAGCATCAGTATTAGTAGTGAACTTCCTGACTTAAGCAATTGTTGTAAAATGATAGATTTTAGTTGATTATTTTCAATACTGCGGTGCAAGAATTTCATGATTTTAGGGAATTAACTAAAATTATCTCGTACTTTTTGAATGCACTGAAATTTTGTTTATGTAGGTTATGAAATCGTTTTATGGATTTTTTTCAGGTATATGACTATTTTCGGGGTGAGTTTTTTGAAATAGTTCGAAAATAGTAATACTTTTTTAATATTTGCATAACAAAGATTTAAAAAAACATCTATGAAACCAAAATATATCAGTAAAGAAGAACAGTTTTTTAAAGAATCGGAATAAATGGAGCTTTTTTGGCTAAAAAGAGATAAATCGGGGTTTATCAAATGATTTGTTTAACATTTAGCAGATAATTTAAGAAATATATTTTCTTAGAATATGTTGCACTTCTATTCATTCTTTAATTATTGGGTTTCGAGCGATAAATAATAAGAAATTACGAGTTTTTTTCACATTGTGAAGCACTAAAACTAAAGTGAAGCACAGCGCGAAGCACTAAAGTGATATTTCTACAGGAATAGGTTACTTATTTTCTAGTTCAGAACCTGCAGATCATATATTGAGAGAGTATTATACCAAATTTGAACAAAAATATCCATTGGATTTTAATACATGAAGGATTTTTGTTATCAAAAATTATTGTCAAAGATTAGAATTTGAAACAGTAGCATTTAAAGATGTAAAATAGCATTAAAATATAGATAAGTTCAAATATAAATTTCATTTTAATTTCTAAAAAAATACACTTAAAAGCAAAATTCTAGCGGTTTCATAAAGAAACCTGCTTAAACGGTAAGAATTTCAAATAAAAAAAAATCTTATTTTAAGAAAAAGATGATTTTTCTAACACAGTCAAGTAACTTAAGATGAAAAAAAAAATAATATAATAACTATTGTAATCCAGAAACCAACTGAATATGTCCTAGATGACACACAAAAATACTAATCGTTTTTCTTCCTTAAAGCCTTTTAAATTATTTTACAACCATGAAAAAAATTCAATTTAAATCATTTCAAGAAACTTATCATAATTTTGATGCTCATTTTCTATAAAACAGCTAGTGAAATTCTTTAAGAAATCTTCAGTATAATTCAAAATAGGTTTGTTTTCTGTTTAATTTAAATTTGTCTGCATATACTGTTTCATTTTTGCTTACATAATCAAAATATCTTAAAAGCTATTTCAAGAGAAATAAGTGTTTTCTTAAGAAAAAAAATTATTATAATTTTTCTATCAAATGGCATAAATGGAAACTAAAACCAAATCATTTGGCAAACATTTATCACATTTTCATGTTATTAAATTGATCTTACTGTATTACAACAATCATCACCAGAAGATAAAAATAACTGCCTAACTTTGTTCTCCGAAAATAACATTTCTCAACTGAATTCAAAAAAATTACTTAAAGTAATTTAAAACATAAGACCTTAATCCTAAATTTAAATAAACCTGATTTCGTAATCTTACTCTTCTGAATGATCAGAAAAGTATGATTTCTTCAATCGACAAAGAATTATGGAAGCTTTCAAAGGGGATTACTGCTAAAATCCTATTGAGAAATAAAATTCGAGAAAGACAATACGAGCAAAAGCAATTTTAAGCGATTGGGAAACTTTCACAACAATATCTGAGATTCATTTAATACCAAATGGATTCTGAAAATAAATTCAACAATTTTCTTGCATCAAAAAACACTTTATTTCAGACCATTAGACCTAAAAATCGAGTAAATATTGACGAGCGAAAATATAAAACTGCGTCAATTTTCTTCTTAGGGCTAGAGGGAAAAAAAATCCTGTATTACCGGAGCCATCGATTTTGTGTCTACTACTTTTCGTCATTGGTTTGACGAATACAACATGCATGGAAATTTGAAGACATTTTTTTCTACTCCGAGAAAAGCTTACAGAGTTTAGTATTTTTCAATTGTCACTTCTTGTTAAATTTACCTTTGCGCGTTTGTAACAAATTACCCTTATTTTGAATGCAGAACACCGTTTTAAACCATAAAAGGCAGTTAAACATTAGTTTTAAAAACGAAACTAATTAAAACTAGAACCGTAACTATTTATGAAATCCATTAAGGTTCATGAATTTTTCTTCTTCATGAAATTATTGTGTTAAGAGGTTTCAAAAATCCATTTTTGTTAGCTGCTTTCTTTAAGTATTTATTTTACCATTTGGACGTTATAATTAGACAGTAAATTATTAGCAAATGTAGCGGTTTAACTTAGATACATTTTACTGAAAGTTATTAAGGAAAATTTATAAAGATATCGGTTACGTGAAACGTTCTTCCACGTTAGAAGTTATATTTAATGAAACGGGTGAATCCTTACCATAATATTTTATCATGACACGCACAGTTTAAGCATGTAATTATTTTTTGGATATTTATCCACTTAAATATATAAATTATATATTTATATGAATGTATTCTGAGCAATAAAATAATTATCAAATCAAAATATGTATTTATTTCATTTCCAAATATTCTTTTTACCAAAAATATAGTGATAAATTTTTGATCACGAAAATCTATCACATTATATATTTGCGGGCATATGGATATTTCTGTACTCATTGCCACAATGTTATAGATTTCGTGATCCAAATTTTACAACTACACTTTTGGTAAGCACAAAAAGCTAGATAAATGGATTTCGTTATATGACCGCTACAAAATATTGTAGATACATGTATATATATTTGAGCAAAATACATCCATGAGTTGATTGCCTATTTATTTTCTATCGTGCTTATGAACATGATTCAAAAACTTATAGAGCTAAATGAATGAAATTTGGTATGTATTTAGTAAAATTTTTGATATATCACCTTTTAGGCTTGAAGTGGCCAAAGAGTGGAATACTAAAATCCAAAATGGATTTTTCTATGAATCTAAATACAAAATGTGACTCACCGTGCAAATATTCTGAAAAGTCAACAAATTTTCGGTACTTTTTGAAATTTTATGTTCCTAAAAAGCTGATTAATGTATATTTTTCTTTCAATACCAAACATATTAAAATCTTTTTTCTACTTCATTTGCGCAAATTAAAATCCCTCTCTAAAATCTTTTGCTCTTAACAGTTTTATCCCAAATCATGCTCTATTTTTTTTTTTTTAAAAAAAAGGTCTGCTGAAAAAATGATCAAATGGGATTAATAGTTTCCTACTGATATATAGTTTCCTCATGCAAATATATACTATCAGAAAACAAACACGAAAACTCGCATTTATCTATAACATCTTCTTGGGATGTAACTGCTAGAAACTTCCGTTAATTGTGATCTCATCCCTGAAGTCATTAAGTTAGAGGCAAAAGCTGTTTCAAAGCTCAGAAACGGTTCCTTCATCAACAGTCCGAGCAAAGTTACATAGGAACGTTTATTGGAGAATCGTTTTCTGACAGAGGACTATCCGAAAACTACTTCGCCTAAATTGCTTCAAGAGCAGAAAGTAATATGTATGCAAGAGGAAATATTAAATAAGAATTTTATTCGATAAACGCAAACTTTAAATTTATGATGCTTGGTTTGTTCATTAAATTTCTGTGCGATTCTTTATTAGTAATTTCAAATCATTTAATGAATTCCGAATAATAGATCTTTAATTATATTTTGAAATCAAAAATTCGAAACTATTTATTTCCTTTTTATTCCTACTATATGAGGAGAATTATCGTAGATATACATTTTGTAGGAAGGTTATGGAAAGGTAGGTTGAATTGTTTTGTTTCACAGTTGTTCTATGCAACGACTTTAAAAACGTTATTTATTATTAATTATAAATGTTGTTATTTTCTATCAAATTTAACAAAATGGGCTTTGATAATATAGAATTTCAAATTATTAAGATTTGGGATGTTTAGTGAATTTATGAGCAATTCTTCAATAGCAATTTGAAATTAATTAGTGAATACTGTAAAATATTTTTTCAATTTTATTATGAAACATAAAATTTCATGTTATTCTAGTCTCCTGTGCTAAGTGTGTAGGAGTTTCTAATAGTCATTCGTTTAGTAAATGAAAAGTTGGTATGCTGCAATGACTTGTTTAAGAGTTATACTGAGAGAAATTTTAAAGGAGAATTTCTGTAAGTTTAATTTTTAAATAAGATGTCAAATATAGATAAATTTTATTTCAAAGAAGGTGTTTAAAAATCGACTTTACTTTAATAGTATTACATAGTAAATACGTTTCATATGACCGCCGTTCAAAATTGCAAAGTCCGTCCCCAAATAGCCCTAGTGTTGCTTTTAAACGATACGTTAATACAACTAAATTAAAATACATAAATACGTAAATGTATTTAAGGATAAACACCATTTCATGCAAGTATGCAAGATTGTGATAAAATTTAGAGACACATGGCACCCGTCAACAAAAGTTTTAGCGCTCCAATATATTTCATAAGACATCTGGTTTAAAGAAACTTAGTTAATTCAATGCATAGTTTTATGTTATAAAATGAGCATAATTACGGTTTTCATATAAATAATTTATAATTGTTCATAAAAATAAATATTTAATTATAAATAGTATTGATTTTTGTTACAAAATATGCTCAGTTATGTTCAGAGTATGATTTTTATCTCACGTGATAGACATAACTATGCATAAAAAATATTTAATTCATTTTTTCAACATTTTAATTAAACTTACCGGGCTTGTTCCATAACTGTTTTTTTCTCCCGGTGTTTTTTTTTAACTGAAAAAATTCATACAAACATAAAAAAAACGTAAAAACATAAGTACAAAAAAAATTCCTTGGGATTTTTTTTTCCACATAAATTAGCCGTTTGGTAATTTTATAAAGATATTGGTTATCCTTTAATCTGCCCCTTAAAGGCTTTTTCTTTAATTGAGTATTTTGTTATTAATTTAGATTACTTTTACCGGTGTGTTTCGTCGACACAAAAATTAATTCATAAGCGAGCTTCAAAAGATTATGTTGAGATAAGCTGATTAAAGGTAGTAATTATAGGATGAAAATTCTTTCCTTTTTCTTTCATTTCCATTGAAATATGAATTAATCTCATTTATCTTGGGATTTGGATTATATACTTGACGACTACTACTTCGAACTACTCGGACAGCGTAGCATAAGGATTAATATTTTTTGTCTGTTTGCTGAAAAGTATCTTCAGTGTTATTCAATAATCTAGAAGTATCATTATTTCAATTATCTGTTAGATTTAATAATAAAAAATAACTCTATAAGAGTAATACATCTCTTTTAACGATACAAATATTATCAAAATTATTTAATATTTTTTCTTTTTTCTTAATTTTGTTAAGTTTCAGATTCTAATCTTTGTGATTATTATTCTAATAGGACATTCTAAAACGTATGTGTGTGCGCGTGAGAATGTGCATACGTATGTATAATTATGCTTAGAATTTCATTGGGAATAATAATTCAAAATTCTTTACATAGATTAATTGATTATTAATTGGGAATGCTGTAGTTAATTGAAGTCCTGTTATCGACAAAGTAGTTCATTCGTTACAAATTATAAATTTTTGAGTTTTGATTTTGTTTCAGTATTAAATTTTTTGATCCCAGTGTATCACAATATGTAATCAAATGACTTACAATTGGTTTTTATTTTCAAAAAATTTCTGGAGGCATTAGCAGTGGAATTTTCGACATACTAAGAATTCATTTTGTAACACTAAAATTTCCTTTCATACATTTCTTTGAGGTTCTGACTAAAAAAGGTTCTAATATATACAAATGTTTAAATTAAATACGTTTTTAAGTTTTAAAAATGCTTCTTAAATTTGAAATATTTCTTTAAATACTCTTGGTATTTCTCGCTTAGAAAACATATCAATTTGTCTCATATTTTTTCAATCTTAGGATTTTGAATATAAACTAATTATTGCATCATATCATTTCATTCTTGCTGAATTGAGACTTCAGCTCATTGCTTTACATTATTATATTTGTCTGTTATTGTTAACTGTATTTTATGAATACAAAAATAAATATCTACAGCATCAAATACAAAAGTATTTTGATTTGAATATACTTGTGCTTAAACTCGTTCAAGAATTTTGTTTTATTTTCAACTGCTGTACATATTTCAAATTATTAAATCATTTCAATTGTTTAACATATTATTTTCATAAAAAATTTAACTCCATTTTATAACAAAATTCACCGAATATGCATAAATAAAATTTGCTGACAATAAAAAATATCTATTAAGCTTATCATCCATAGTCATTTACTTCCAGAAAACTTAAACACCTTACCGCAATGTTTTTTTCCCGATTCTACTTAAACAAAAGTGATCGATGATTACGCGTTCTCAGATATGCAAAAGAAAGATGTTAAAAAATGCACAATTCTTTCCAACTTCTTGATTGTCTTTAATGGGCAATATGTGGACTCATGCAAAATGTATTGTGGGAGGTCAGCATGAGGTGAAAGATTTATCACATCACGCACTTCCCGAGATATCTCGTCGAATATCCAAATGCGAGCACGGCCGTAATTTTGCCCATTCCAATGGTATTGTAATCAACGTAATTGCTGGAGAACATCCTTAAGTAGCTTATGTACCTCTAAGACGAGTCAGATTCGGGAAGAAGGTAGTGTATGTCGCTCTGTTGGGAGAGTCGATGTCACTCTTGTCAATAGGGGAGGACCATGAGAGGGGGGCCAAAATGCGGCTGGCAGGGCCATTACGTGAATAATTGACAACGGCTAAACAGTCTTTTATAGTTCAGCGCGAGAGTTGTAAGGCGTGTGTTGGAGCCTGGGGCTAAATAAGTAATTAGAAGAGAGAAAGTGGGGACGATTTGGAAACTGTACTCGGAACACGAGATTTGTCGCCTTGCGATTGGTCCCAATCTCTCGTGACGTCATGCGAGAGCCCGTTTTCCCAAGAAATGTGGCTCCTAAGTGCCTCGCAATAATTGCAGGTAAATTATGCGAGAAACTGCTCAAAAAGCCGCATGTGTAAACGATTTTTATATGAATCGCTAATCGCTTTTCTTGATGTTCCTGTGATTCTTCCGCAGGTATTACTCCACTCATTTCGCATTTATCGTGGTTTGATGTTTCTCTCTCTCTAATTTCCCAACAATAAACAAAAGGTTGTGGAATGTTTCTGCGCGATGATACGTCGTAAAATCGCAACTGTGTTGAATTCCTTCAATAAGTCTAAAAACCTCGTAGTGGAAGCATGCTTCGAGTATGGAATACCGCCAAAACTTTATTTGGCAGTAATATCGAAACATAAAGAGCTTTTGGCATTGAACCAGGCGTTATTTACAAATTACTTTCCGAGTAAGGAAGTGAAAAATATTTTACAGGAACTTCCACGAGAGTAGTTGGATCGAAATCGTTTGCTAACCAAAGGGAAAAAAAAAGTTTTTTTTTTTCCTCTTTCAAATTTTTTGATAGAACGGTATCGAATTCATTTCCAGATTAATCTTTTAAATATTCAGCAAAATAATTTTGAGCATTAAGCAGTTCTTGTTTTTCTTTGGATCAAAATATCTCTTTTTCATTGCTTCCGCTGAAAGCTAGATTTCAAATAAATTATTTGTTATATATCTGGCATTTCAATTTTCTGTCATCATTAACTGAAAATTTGAATAAATAGGATGATTAACATTTAGGGAAGAATAAACATAGAGAGAATGAAAGATTTTCGGAATTCCGATTTTATTCAACATTTTTATTGCTCCAAAAATTAATTTAAAAATATTGAATTATAAGCATGATTTATACGCTCGAAATGGTCTAATATATTATATCTGAGAATGGAATATATCTGAGAGTAATTTAAATCCTCTTCCTGTAGTTTATTGCTAATTTCCTTTTAAAATTATTCTATTTCTATAACTATTTAGAATTGTTGGTTTTAATGTAATTTCAGATTATTTTCAATACTTGATATCTTTAAAAAAGAGCCATATACTTTTTAAAAAGAGAAAAGTAAAAACATGCGGAAAACTATAAGGAGAAAATATCATTCAGGATGAATAAATAATCGATCAAATCTGACAACATTAACCGCTATAAAATGAAACAAATTTATTTTGTTATATACTTCAAGTTGTTTGGTAACTTCATGTTGAAATTACATTTTTCTAAAATTCATTTTTCACTCTCTTAGAAGTATTTTGGAAAATAGTATTTGAAAAATGGCGTTGATTTTTTTCTTTCTAAAAGCTGAATTTAGAGACTTCGTTTTTGCCTAGTATATTGAGCGTGTGTTGTATTTAGTACAAACCGTATAAAATCTCAGAACCAAAGTTATAGAGATCTCATAAACTCATTTTCACATTTAGGAAAATCGGATAAGGATAATACATAATTTAAAATTACAATTCCTGAAAATTGATAATGGTTCAAAATTTAAGGTTTATAATTTTATTTATTTAAGTTTTATTTCGATCAGCTATTCGATTCAAAATTTTTGAAAATCTGAATGATAAATTGCTGAAATTTTACAAAGGAAATAAATGCAGTTTAGATAAAAAGTACTTAAAAAAATATTAGAGAATAAAAAAATTCAATTGAATGTCATGTTCTTTTTATTTTAGTATTTGCAGAATTAACTGATCATGATATAGCGATATTTATTACAAATGACGGAATCCAGTTTTGAGAACCATACTGTTTAAAACCATTTGAAAATTTTGTAGAATTGTAATTTTCCTAATCATATCAAAATTGAAAATCGAAAGACGCGCAGTGCATGACAAAATATTTTGGAATGAACTTTTCTTGACTTTATTTCATATTAACAAAATTTGGTTTATTTTATGTTGAGCTTCGATATATTCTAAAACATTTAGTATCAATGAAATAAAATTTTGACTAACTATAATTAATTGTATTAGGTTGTTCGGAAAGTAATTTCGTTTTTTCCTGACAAAGGATTTAATTG
>JAPMOQ010047785.1:1870505-1910367 GCA_026543055.1 Argiope trifasciata | reverse complement strand
TATATATATATATATATATATATACTTAAATCCTCAACACTGAGGATTTAAATATCCTTAGTGACTCAATTAGTTAGTGGGTGGTACTTAAACGGGTGCAGAATTTTATTCTTTACGAGGAAAGAGTGGGCAGATTTCGCAGTTTTATTCTCTAGGTTTCATCCAACATTAACCAATCAAATTATACTTTGCTATATGTTCAAATATCATTTAAAATACTACATTTATGTTTTGAAAAGATACATAAATTGGTTGTTGATTAAATTAATACCCCGTTGATATGTTAGGAGAACAGATCATAATTGCAAGTGATTAGTATATATATTTTTACATCCTAACTCATCGATAATTGAATTCTGGATGCGTATAGATTCTGTTGTTGTATTTCTGCTAAATTATTATAGAGCTTGAATTCATGTTTTTTTTTAATATGATATAAAATTATTGTTATTTGATATTTCCTAACATATACGGTTTTGTTCTTGATAAAAAATTGTTTTATACTCAATACTGGAATGTGTTTGTTATAGCCTACATTAATTGGTTTATAATCATTTAAAAATTAAAAGCAATAAAGGGTCGTTTAGTTTTCACTAAAATGCTTTTACTCTTGGGATATTTTATATTATTAAAACTTATTGAATTTTATCAGTGAAAGTTCCTTTATATTTCCATATTTCTGAAAGGTAGTTAAAATATTTATTATATGGCAAATTATAATAAGGAAATAAAGATTAAAGATATCACATATGAAAATAGTGAATTTGATGCCGATGATAATAAATATCATATGCGAAAAAGAAAAAAAAATTCAGTAATAGTAGCGGAATAATAATTCGTTAATAGTGATAAAATGTTAATGCGCGTGCTATTGAATATATTTAAGCAAAATCATTTCCTATAACCAATATATAAATATCTATAAACATAATAAGATTTCACTTTTGATATTCGGAAAACTAACCCGCTGAAATAGGGGGTGAATAGTAGACGGATTGCTGGATAATGAAAACTGGTTTTAGTTAATATCTATATTTAGTGAGAAAAACATCTGCTGTATCTACAAATCTAAAATAAACCTTTAGAAAATATAAAATCAAAGTTACGAAACCCTAGCGAATTCAAAGGTTTAGGTCAAGTTTCATGTGCCAATATTGTAACACATCCTTCTTTTAAAACGTTTAGTTAAAAGCTAGATATATGAGTTTTCCTCAATTTAACTTAATTGCATGTCACCTTTAATCAAGAGAGGGGTTTTTAAACGATACTTGAGTTTGCCAGAAGTGAAGTAAAAAATGGAAAACCTCGAATGGACCACATTGATCTCTATGACGTCATTGGCAGGAGGCGTCAGCACAATTTTATTCCCCCCCACGCACATTTCCCCTTCATTTAGTCCGTCTCTTAGCCAGAAGCACGTCACTTTACGGTATTAGATCCTTTCTGCCAACTCCAGACTCCATTCAAAGATAAAAGAAAATTTAAGTCAAAATTTCGAGCGGCGCGGCTCCGAGTTAGTGCGATTGTTTGGATGTGCGAGTCATGTCAGAAGCGTGAGAAGTGCTATGTGTCTAGAGTGATTTTGGACCCATTATCCTATTACTATAATGGGAAAAAATAATCAATAATTTTATTCACGATTTTAAAGTAAGAATATAAAAGGGATAGAAAAAAATATCTACCCGCATCAATCTTTTAAAAGTAATTCATGCCTTTAAACTGTGAAAAGTTCAGTTAAGAATTTTCTTCGCTTATTTTTATGATTATTTCATTTCAAAATGCTATATTTTCAATTTTATTTGGAAAGCAGATCACTCAGCATAAATGTTTTCACGTTTTGGGAATATTTTAGAGGATAATGATAATGTAGACGAAGTATGTTTCGAATCTTTTATGTTATATTTCCATTCTTGCAATCTTTATGGACTTTATTTTCAAAGTCAAATGCAAAATATAAAATGCGATTAGTATTAAAATTAATACCAGATTTTGGTTGACTGTAATTCATAGCTTGCCATTGCCTTCTTTACAGAATTTTATTCAATAATTTGGTGCGCGAAAAATTTTAACATCTTTCTTAGTCTTGTATGATTTGATATCATCATTTTCTTTATGAAGCGTTTTAATAAATATTTCCACATTGCATGAATAACTGAAAATACTCTTATACACAATTAGTATGGTTTAGAGTAGTTCATAATATTAATATTTATTTGGGGGCAATTCTAAGGCTGTTTGGTGTGACGTAAATTTGAACTCAAGTCAAATGAAAGGACGATGCCGTCGCTAGTAACCCCTTCTTCTATCTTTAGCACCATACCAGTTACAAATTAGTGTGATTTACAATAAATTAATAACTATCATACATTTTTCTCTAGTTTAAAATGCACTTAGTTGCTTAAGCCTATTTTGATGCAAATCTAAAATACTTTTAAAATGAACTTATTATTCAAAAAATCGTCACTTAGTATTTGTTACTTAAATGTTTATTTTTATATTAAAATATATGTTTTGATTGTAACTCTTAATCCTTTTAATTTGGTTTTAACACTGCACCTTATATCTAAATAATTTTCCGTCTTATTTCATCATTGGAAATTTAACTACATCACGTTTTCAGTGGCGTGACATGATCGTTGTATATTCTTTAACTCGTAATATAAAGGAAAACTGTCATTTACTAGTCAAATTATTCTAAAGATATAGATATAAATATCTACAGCTTTAGAAGTATGAAAATCTTCTAAATAATTTATGTATTTTTAATAAAACGATTATTAACAAATCTAGTCGCTAACTTAAAACTGACTGATTTTTAAGATTATAGAGAAGGAGGAAAAGAAAACCAATATTTGTAAGCTGCAGAGTAAATTTTGCTTTTTTCTTGTTTAAGGGTAAAGTAAAATTCTTAATTTAGATGGTTGCCTGAAATGTAATGACACTTGATTTAGATAAACAATGAAGTGATTTAGATAAACAATGAAGTATACTTGACAAAAATTTAATCAAGGGAAACCATCATTGAAACTACCAAATATAGAATATTTTTTAATTTTAATTTTGGAAGCAGAATGGATCGAATATACCATTGGAAAGAAAATGGCTTTAAAACTTTTTAAAAATTCTCAAGATTTTTTTTAGTGCAATAATATTTTCAAATCAAACTTCAACCACTGAATTGTGGTACGGTTTTTTATCAATAAACTCTATTTTTGTTGTTTAAAAAAACTTTTGGTTCCCATTCACATCCTCTAGAGAACATTTGTATGAATCTTAGTAGCACTGACTCAGACGGTTTGTCCTGGAATATACGGTACAGACAAAAAATATGGTTCCATTTTTAGAGTTAAAATGATATCTGAACAATGAGTATTAAATATCCACGGCTCTTCCATCTAAAGAAACGTAAGGATGTTATGTTAATAATTTTTATAAAATTTTTAAAACAAGAAGATTGTTAAATGAAATTTCCAAAACTTGCTCTATAACTGTTAAGAAGAAGCTATTTTAACCAATTCCAAACTGCTTAAATATTATATTTATATATTATTTAAACTTATTAAAATATGTAAGTTTATTAGAGATATTTATTATGTGTGAAAATTTTGAAGTTTAGAGTCCTGTGAGTTAGGAGAATTGTACTTAATAAAGGTGGGGGACGGGGTGGAATGATGTTTCAGTTTTTGAAATGAGTGATATTTTATGTATGTACGTCTTTGCATATACTTAAAAGTAAACACAGTAATTTTCTTAAAAAATCATTTTTTAATTAAACTTGTTTCTTTTGGCTTATTCACATTGAATTTGACTCAAAAACCTATATTTTGTTTCTTACAAAGATCTTAGTAAATGCGATGGGTTATTTATAAGTAAGAAACACACCGACTCTAGTAGAGAAGAAGAAAAACTCCTTACATTATAAGATATAGTTATGTTCTACATTCTCACTTGTGTGTGATTGTTATTTGCTGATATGCTTAACTTTCAGAAAATCGTAAAGTCTAACCACAATATTTCATAGTTCTTAAATAATCTTAGCTCTTTCTTTCTTTTGAATATTTCTTTTTCAAATGAATTTATCGGGCCATTCCGGGTAGTATGAAATTTAACAGTGTCCTCAAATGCATTAGTCTCTTTTTAAGATTCAACAAGAGAACGAAACCTTTTTTGCAGCTTTCTGGAATTAGATTTTTATAAAGCTAAGACAAAATAAATTAATTTCTAATATGAATAGAGCTTTATGATTCAGAATCAATTAGTATTCTACAGAAGGTGCTAGAAAGACACTGAAAACACTCGCTAGAGCGGTTGATGCAATTTACCATCTTTTCGCTTTCATTGTTTCTGAAATAAATACTATTTGCTTGAGAATCTTAAAATCTATTTCCGATTAGTCGTTGTTTTTAAATTGCATGAAATATTGGCCCAATTATTCTAATTACTGAAATTTCATTTGGATTCAATTATCCTGTCTGAAACCAGCTATTACGTGTTCAATACTTGGGTGTTTACTATTAGCTACTGTTCATAATTTTGGGGGACTTGTTATGCAAAATGTAACCACAGAAAGTTATGATTACATTCAATAAAAAATTTTGAGAAAATGACTTTCAGAAGTTTTGTTTTACAAAAAATAAACAATTGCGTCTAAACATTATTATTATACCGATAATTTATTAATACCATTATATACACTTGAATTCATTTATATTTATGGAAACTTCATGCGGTTTCTTTTAAAACGTTTCTTTAAAAAACAAACAGTAATGAAGTGCATTAGTGAAAACGCATTATTTTCATTTTATATTATTATCCACGGAGTTTAGGTGAAATGATCCACAAAAAAGTTAGTGGAAAATAAATGTATACCAAAGTACATTTGCTCAACATTAAATTGCTGAAGGCATTCAGGAAAATCAGCGTAGAAATAGATATTTTTAGTAAAATTAAAAATAATTATAACAACATATCATAGGTTAATAATTATTTCTAACAATAATGTTATACAATTAGAGACAAAATGTGTTCAATGCATCTTCAAATATTTCTACAAAATAACTAATTCATAATTGATTACAGTCTAGTTTTTCTGGAGTTAGGTCTAGTTTATTGTGGTTATATTTGCGTATAGAGGATTTTAGTAGAGATAAAATAATTCTAAATGATTGATCGTAAAAATATTAATTTGGAACAATAATAGCAAAGAACGATTCGCAGAAAATCATTTCAAAATAACCAGTAACTAACAGGAATTTAAACAGATATTATTAAGGCATCTTGCGATTATTTCCAAATTTCGTTACCAGATATTTCAATAAAATAGTTCCTTTCGACTTTCAAGCATAGCTGTAAATTTCAACCTCTGATTCGGAGATATCGATTTATTCTCTTTAATTTACGCATTTTGGTGTATCAATTTTCTAACAGAGTCCTTAATTTCAAACGGAGTTCATTTCTGTTGCATCTGGCGGTTTCCGAAATGGATTAGAAAACATGTCTGGATGGGAGGCTGGCTACTTGACGTATTATATATTCTTAAATCTTCAAGCAGATTTCAAACTTTTGATGCAGAAGGAGGCAAAAGTTTTCCCCCAAAATCTCAAAACTGTTTCTGGAATGGCATAAATGAGCTCACCTCTCGAAGATATGATCAAATCCAATTTATGGATTCTCTGAGTAAAGCTGAAGTTTAGAAAAGGCAATTCTAATATTCAGATTCAGAGGAACTCGGCTGAATCGCGAAAAGCACTCTGTGTATTTATTGGTGAATTCTGAGAAGTTTTTCCAAGTAACAATAGAAGTTTCCTGGCTTGAAGCTGAATTCCACTAGTTTAGTGGTAAGCCATCAGCGTTTAAGAGTTATAAACTTGATCTGGTAAACTTAGAATATTCAAAACTGGTTGCAAAAGCAATATATGTGCTCATCAACGGCAGTTAAAAAGAAGAAGTAACTGAAAAATGTAAATTAATATCATTGTTAAGAAGTAGGAAATATTTTTAACATTGTCTGTTAATCTATACGTTTCTTAGCATACGAGCTAGTCTAAAACCTATAAGCTTAGTTTTTGATGGTGGTATGAATATTACTCTCAAGTAATGTCCTTTTAGAAATTATATATTATCTATAAGTGCTAAAAACAGTTACGTAAAATTTGAAAGGATTTTTTGTAGGTTTTCTTAGCAAAAGTATTATGCTGGTTGATAAACAATTTTCGGCTCAAAATCACCCATATGCTTATCATAGAACTATTGATAATCAGTTTCATTAAATAAAATTTCTCACTTCAAAAAATTATGAAAATTCCGACTTCTGCAAAAAAAGGCAAATGATTTCTATTTTATAATTTAATTAATTTTGATTATTCTTAAATTTTTATTCAAAATATACATTTCAAAAAAAAAAACATCCACACACGAATAGAACTTAACAGCATTTCCTGAGTTCCATTAGAACTTTTATTTTAATGCTGAGTTCTAAGCACATTTGTATCAAAGTAAATAAGTATAGAGCTCGTTATCCATTTTGAAGCCATGTATTTCATTTCCGACATTATCATTAAAACATGCCATCTATGGGAGAAAGTGGTTCCGTTTCTTGAAATCAATTATTAACAATAGCTTTAAAAGTTTTTAAAAAATACGGTATGGTTTCTGAAATTCGAATTTTTTAAAACAGAATTCGCATCTAATCAAAAAAAATTTAGTTAACAAATTATCTGAATCTTCTAACATTGTTAAATATTAAATCAATTTAACATTAAATTAAAAACACAGACTTTTTATCTTCATCGCTACAGATGACAAAAAAGGGACAAAATTATTTTAATAATAACAGTTGTGTATCCATGATATTCCTTTAAGGGTCAATTACATTGCCTAGGAAAGATTAATCACTACTAAAAATAGACCCTATTAAGAGTAGCATTTTCATGATCCCCTCTGAATCAACTTTTTACAAAAGTATAAATATCATAAAAACTTTTATCAGATTTTGTTTAAATCAGCGAGAAGTGATTGCTCCGATTCTCCAATCACAAGAACAAATAGTCCAAAATGCAATAGGGCCTCCTTTGGAACTATCAACTTATAAGAACCACTCTTAAGCAGTCAGCAACTATCTCAAATAGTGCCGAAGAACAGATAAAAAAATGGGACACACCTCCAAGATTCCATTAAAGTTAATAACAAGGAAAACAACATTAATTCAAAGTGTTTAAATGTATCAAACTCTCTTTTAATAACTGAGTACTAATTCCATCAAATGAAATTTTTAAGGAAAAAAAATCCATCATGCACTTTAAAATCATTTGCATCTACTCGATTTTCATCATCATCAGAGCAAGCAATTAATGAGTGAAAAATGACTCATTTGTAACAATTATCCATCGTCAATAGATCTTAAACGCTCAACTCATGTATAGATTCCATCCATCCCCCCACCCCATCCCCAAAGAAATGCGATTCTGTTCACTTTTATCAACCATCTCCGACATTTAATCGCCGTTAGTGGCGAACACTGATTTTACCAACTTTTTTCTTTTGTCTTCCTCTCCAGTTTTTTTTTATCTTCCTCAGTACTTGGGGGTAAACCATATTGTCATCCTTTTCCTCGAATCGATAGCGACAGTACTAAACAAGCAGAATAAATGTCTGCTGTGGCTTAAACTCACCCTTTCCGCCCTGGGCATTGTTCTTTAATTTCAGGTAACCGCCCTTTTCAAAACTCTCTAAATGGCTGTTCGCAATATTTTGGCAGTGTTGACACAAATGCTCAGCGAGAGGTTTTGGGATTAATTTAACTGAATACATATGGGACAGAGAGGGGTGGGAGGTGCTTTCACTAGCGGGAGGGGATAAACGTTTAATAATGCTTCACTAAGATGGAAAGAAAGTTCCTTTTTATTTGTTTCTGTACAGAAAAACGGCTATTAATATGACTTTAGCCGCAAAGAAAGCTCTAGAATTTCTCCTCGCTGTAGTATGTCAACATGCTTCTAGGTATAATTATAAAACGGAAATTTGCGTAATAGCACGGTTGATTGCAAGACTCGCAAATAGGTTATTGAAGACGTTACAGGTACGGTTTTTTCTCTATTGTTTGGAGTGCCTCTAAGTCAAATGAGTTTTAATTAAAGAATGCTTACCACTCGTAAAGAGTGGATCTCTAGGAAGATTTCTTTCATTCGAATGTACTTTGATCAACAGTATTCGCCTTAATTGCCCCTGATATAAAGCCACGGAGATTTTTTAAATTTTCCTTCTTTATTTTGCTGGGTATTCAGTGACAACAATAGGTTTTAATGTAAACTTCATTGAAAGGATGATGACAAGTAAATGAAAAATAGATTCATGTTGAATCAATACGAGAGTCGGAAGTAACTTGATGATTCTTCATTGTTGATCTCTGGAGTAAAATCTATATATCTATTTGTTTTCTGAGTTAATACAAATAGCTCTTGAAACAGAGATAAATTGTGCCTTTATCAAAAGCTGCACATTGCGTTTCCTAACAGCGAGGGAACGCAAACATAGGTCTTGTTTATCGTAGAAAGATAATGGATTTTCCATGAAATAAAAAAAAAATATTTGAATTAAAAACCATTTCGAAAGACGTGAAAGAAGGAACGAAATAAAAATTATGTTCTGCAAAGAATAAAATTTGTTTGTTAAAGCAATCCCTTTTACCACTGGAATAATTAATTTACCTCATAAAAAGTTCTGTAAAATAGATTTTTAGAGTTTAAATTGAAAAATTACCGATTAAAATGTATCTTATTTTAAGGGAATACATTTCCAAAAGTCTTAAAAATTGGAAAGGCTCTCATTAATTTTAGAATTTACATTTGTTTTAAATATCTGTCATAAATAATGCATTATATTTCAATGGAAGAAATATAATTAAAAGGAAAGATGGCGAATCCATTTTTATTTTTAACCAAAATATGTGAATTAAAACATTTTAAACCTTATTAAATGTTCACGAGTTTCATCATTGATAAAAATCTAACTTAAGTTTAATAATAAAATGATTAGTTTATGAATGATAAAACAAAATTAAAGAATAAGTCTTGTTAAACAACTTAGAATCTTTCTTATAATATATATATATATATATATATATATATATATATATATATATATATGGCATAACTTGTCTATAAAATGCTCTGGAACGATTTTAGAACAGAATTTTGCGGCAATTTATAGAAATTTCTCATAAAATCGAGAATCGTATTGAAAGCACTATGTTAACTTTCCTGTTTTTTTGCTTATTGAAATTAATTAATTATCTTTAATTTGCAGTGTGGGTTGTGTTGAAATCATATCAATAACGAGCTTTATTTTGGAGAGATATATAATAAAGATATAATAGGTATATTATACATATAATAAAATATAGAAGAGAATAAATTAATGAGGTAAAATAATATACTTAAATGTGGGAGATTTAATCATCAAAGAAATGCGAATATCTAATCATAATTAAATATTTAAAAGCGTTTAATTAGTAGAAACTGATAGGATATTTAATAAATCATTTTTTTTATTTTCAATGAATAAATTCAAGAAATTAGTATTACTAAATGTTTTAGAAGGTTAAAATGCTCTTAAAAACTGTCAAAAATCAAATAAAGTTGTTTTTGCATTTTTTATACAGAAAAGCAAGCTTTAATTAAACTAATTTAAATGCATCAAAGTTTCTCAATGTTTGGTATCTTTTTAGTTTGTAAAAAAAATTTAAAGCTGTCAGTATTTTCAAAAGAAAATTAGTTGTGTATACTTCAGGGCAAATCATTTTATCAGAATTTCTGATTATTAGAAGAAAAGACCATTTCCTGTTATTGAGTATTCTTTTATTATAATTTCCTGCTATTTTATTTTCTGTTATTATTTCCTGTTACTGAGATGGATAGTCTATCAGTAAGACTGCAATGAGAGTTTACTCCTCCTTTTTTTGTACACCTTATTTTGTTTGAAGTGTTGGTAAAAATAATCAGCACAAAATATAGTAGTGACAAAGAAAGGCACATGATAAGTGTATCTGACAAAATGAGCAATAATGAAGAAAATGATATAAAAGTATCATTCGTAATTTATGCTTAGTAAAATTTTTAATAATTATTTTGAACGTTAAAAATGTATCGACTTAATTATAACAAATATCATAAGAACTTCTGATTTAATTGAGCCACTGAGTGAAATTTTTTTTGATACATTGTATAAATATTTTAAATCCTCAAATCAGATCAAGAATATTACTCAGACTATTTTACGTAAGATTATCAAGGTAGCTTTTCTAATCTTTAACACAAAGGTATTGTAGCAAATCGAACAAAATTGGAAAATTATTAATAAGTGCTTAAAAATGAATTGAGATAAGTTCATAGCCTTTTCTAACTCGTATATTATTGAAAGACAGTTGTTATAATTTTATTCACGCTCTCGTATTCTCTCAGAATTTAAAAAACACTCTGGTTTGCCTCTTATATTCCCGTGCATTTGTACATAGTACTGCACTGATATGTTTTTTTCGTATTTGTAGCATTCATCCACTAGTTAAAATATTTAAACGTCAGGCTTATAACTATAATATCACGTGAATGTATTAAAGCATAAAATAGCCATCTTTTTGTCTAACAGCCAATTTTTTAAATATCCATTTCGATGTGATAATCATAGATAAATTCAAGTATTTTTTTAAAGTGAAGCGAAATGTATATACTTGTTATGTATATATATGTATGTTATGTATATACTTTCATATAATAAAATAAGGAAATTCAACTTATTAATAATAAAATGAAGACACATTATCCCCCCACCCAAAATCACAGTATATAGCTGAAAAGGAATTGACATCCAATACGCGCTTAGTAAGTTAATACATTTTTTTATTATTTATGACCTAAATCAACAATAATTCTTTGATTTGAAATCGATTTTATCGTACTTTTTAACATTTGGTTTCCTTATCCCTAAAACTTATTATTTTTCTTTTATGAATAATCCAGTAAGGATTTTAAACATAATTAATGCAATGTGTTGCATTTTGTTTTAGTTCAGTCATCGTGGCTTTTACTAGTTACAATACCAAACAAAGAAGATTTTAAGAGAAAATTTTAAACTTTTTGTTACGATGAGAAGCATTAAATCATAATAATCATATAAAACAAACTAATTTTTGGAAATAAATTTTAAATTAGTTTGAATTGCTCTTTAAAACTTATCCCCATACCCCTTAACACTGTCTTTTCAAGTATTCATAATAAATAAATAATTGAGGCAAATATTATTTGAGTGGAAGAATGTGAAACAATGTTAGACACTGGAGCTGCATCGGATTCTTGCACGCATTCCAAAATTCCTCCTCCGCAACATTTGTCATTCTGACGTAATTCCACCTTAAAATTCACACAAATGCGAAAAAGTCGTTTCAATGAAATTGTTTCAGAATTCCAATTCCCTCTCAGATGAAATGAAAGTAGCAAGCAATTTCTGCAATCTAATGATCATTGCATCATTAGATCTAACACATCAATGATTTTCAAAAATACATCGACTATTTTATAAAAATATTTAATTCCTTGGAAATAAAATGTAGAAATGTTTGGAAATATCTTAAGATTTTTAATTAATTAAATATGCTCGTGGAAGAAGTTTGGAAATAAATAATTTATATAAAATAAAATTAAAGACAAGTATCTAAACGAAGGAATGCATTTATTTTTTTCTATTTGAAGGAAATCTATATCTATGTAGGACTTTAAAAAATGTTGAGTGTCAAATTTACTCGCACAAAAGCTTTTGGTAAAACAGTCTGAAATAAAATTGAAACTTATAAAACTGAGATTTTTAAAATCATTAAACTCTCCTACAGACACGGCTCATATTTTACTAAAATTATATTTTGATCTAGATTATCAGTGTATAAAATTACTATAAAGAATATTTGAAAACTGAAATTTTTTTAAGTGAAAAGGGGTTTTCAGGTAATAATATAATTTTGAAAAAAAAATGAAATGAAATTTAAAATATGAATTTAGGATATATAATGTAAAGAATTTTTCTTATTTTATCCTATATAAAAGTTTCTAATATTTTTCAACACAATTCTTATAATTATTATAGCTTGCGATTTTCCCAGGATAAATGTTTCAAAATCTTTTAATATCCTACTAAATAAAATAGCTCCATACTTTGATCAATATTTATTTAAATCACTTTATCCAACAAAGTAATATAAATACCATGACAATATTAAAGGAAAAATAAGTTTTATTAAAGCATTAGTCATTAAAACTGGTGAAGTTATAATTCTCAGAATGCTCTTGAATATTCCAACCAAATAACTATAGTTTCTTCATTGTAATTTTTTAAGAAATAAAACCAACAAATTTTATTTGAATTAGTAAATGTTTATTAAAATGCGCAAAGATGTTTGTTAATCAATTTTAAAAAATCCTAAAATGTTATAATGTATTCAGTGAGCAATAAATATGTCTAAGAATATTATTTCTACACTTTCCCATCTTTATTATGAAAGTAATCACAAATATTAATCCAATTATAAAAAATAATGTTTGAAACTCCATTTGTTTAAACAAAACAAAAGCTTCTATGCTGGAAATGCTTCTCAAATGATTTCTGAAAATGAATTTATATTTCAAGCATAATCACAACGTAAGAACTTGATAAATGTTTTTCAAACATAAATCATAATCAGCGACAAAAATAAAGGTAATAAAGAAAAACTATTTGCTTTCTATCTGTTAAGTATTTCTTGAAACCAATACTTTGTATGCATGTAAGGAAAACTCCTTTCAGTACGTGACAATATCCAATTTTAGTTGACACTTTTAAAACCACTAAATCTTAATGGATACATTTGAACTTTTAGGAGACATTTTTGATCATTAACCCAGGAATAGGTGCAAGATAATCCGATATCCTGATTACTCTATTTTTCGATCAGAAATGCACATGACCTATTGTAAAATGTTTTCTTATTCGAAGTTGTACTCTTCCTTACCTATTTTCATTCATATCTGGTTATATCTATATCGCCATTGATATATGGAATTCTTCAGCCATTTCTACACTTTCAGAATACTAAACATCCCAGACATCTATCTTGGCTATCGTTCCCGCATTGTAAAGCGCGTTTAAAAATGCTTCATTCTGCAATTTCGTGCATATTATCACGTTAATATAAGCATAAAATTGTATGATTAGGGAGCATGTTTGTTAGTGAAAGGATGGAAAGTGAACAACTGAATTTTTGTTATAAAATATAGTAGTGAACATGACTCAATCTTTGTATAGATACAAAAATGGGCTGATATAAGAGCCTATTAATTTTCCTGATATTTTTATTTGAAAATAATTTCTAATTTTTTCATATAATTTATGGAATAGAAGGATAATTTTCCTTGAAATTTAAATAACTAATGAAGAAATTTTTGCAAGAAGATAAAGAAAAAAATTCATGATAATAACATTTTAGAAAAAGGTGTACAAACTCTTATATAATTTTTATCACTTTTAATGATTCAATGATTGAAAAACTTAATAAGCGTTTTAATGTCCTTAATTAATGATTCTTTTATACACACAATTTTTTAATAGAAGCCAATACAGGAAATGTGAAAATGAGATCTTTCATTGGGATTTTTATATATTTGGACAATAAAACAATCTATAATTTTTTCATAAATTTTGCATATTTACTGTATTTGAAATTAGCTGAAATTGCCTTTTTTCATTGTTTTCACTATACATAAATTAAAAATCTGAAATTTGTATTGTATTCCTCGTTGATTTGTAGAATGCGTAAACTGGCAAAAGTCATACCTCACACTTTCATTTGTGTGCGCATGAACTACGTGTAATCTAGCAAGATGTATCAAATTGCTTCCAATAAATTCATTTCATGTTCCGGTAATGCAAGAACTAAGGTGAAGTGGCAGTTTTATTTCAGTAGCCTTGATCTCATTTTACATTGCAAGATAACGAGTGCATAAATGCTGGAAGAAGTGGGCGAAGAAGTTGCTGTAAGTATAGCATCAACGTTGTCACTTTGAGTCATATGACTGTAGCTTGACGTAAATAGAGGGTATTATAAAAGCATTTTTAAATGCTATTTTCCCTCTAAGCTTTTGTTTTTATTATAAAATAATAGATATCTTATTTATTCTATAACATGAAGAACATTATCATGATTTATTTTGTTAATATCAACACTGCATTTCCCCGTATCTACTAAGACCAATAAGATATTCGAATTAAAATTCAATGGGTCTATTTTCGCATTAAATAATTTCATATCATTTTCTCATATTGTTGTTGAAAAGTCATGTTATATGCATGCTAACAATTATGAACGAATGAGTTCCTAAAAATTCAGTTCATGGAAAGAATGTTCTGAAGATTTATAACTTTCCGAAGGGTGTTGCTATTTACTTCTAAATTCAAATCTATAGATATATTTGCCTTTTATTTCTAAAAATGAGTTCGTAAGTATATATGAAGTGTTATCATAACGTAAGGACGAAGAAAATCTATCTGGTATAGCTTCTTGAATCTTACAAAAAAAAGTAATATTTTTCATATTTCCTTATTTCCTCTGAAATGTACATATTAATGCAAAATATTTCGATTATCTACGTTAGGATGTACTGTTAGATAACCTCAACCATGAAGTGAGGCTCAAGAAAGAAAAACATATTACTGTAGAAATTGGCTATATTTTTCAACTATCAAAACGCACTAAAATAATATTTCATTTTTATGTTTTGGTCATTTCTTGCAAATTTGATAGTGGTTTTATACGTTACGCTTCATCAAAAAGAACTCATCATACCTCCGTAGTAAATATTTATCAGGTAAACAAAATGAATGATTTCTTACACAATTTAGAACTACACATTTTGAAACAAGTGATATTTATATCTCTATCAATATTTAAGAAAAGGAAACTATTTATCCCATTTTCTTTATTTATTAGAAAAAGAAATGCAAACAATTACGCTCTAGCTATAAGAAAAACGGCTTACAGGAAGAATGTTCAGTAGAACCGACATTGGAAGAACATATCACTTTATAGAAAGAGACAACTTTCTCGTTGATGAGGTGTTGAGAATGATCTCTAGAGATGAATCTGTAGCTGTATTTGAAGCGTAATCATAACGTCAGGTCTAGAGAAAATATTTTCGGAACAACTTCCTGAATTGTCCACAAAAATAGACGAAAGTAAAGCGACAACATTTTTCTTTGTGTCCCCATAGTACATCTTGGAAGTAACAATAAATGCATAAGAAAATCCGTGTCTGCACGTAGGGGACAAACAATGAGGGCTTTACTGCCGTTCGCCCTTAACAAGCAGCTTTTCAAATTTGAATGAACCTTTCTTGCTAGTCATTACTTTGGTGGAGAAAGAGAGCGAGAACTTGGCGGGCAGAAGAAAAATCCGCATCTTTCACTAGATATAGAATGGTTGAAGAATATCTTTCTTTGACGCCATTGCGACAGAACGATATCACTCCTCTTATTTTTTTCTCCCCGTTTACCCTTTGTGCATTTTTTTCTCTCTTTTTTCTTTTTTTTTTTTTCTTCCACTGTTCTCCGTCGATACGGAAACGTCTTTCTTCTTGTCAAAAGCCACTTACAAGAATTGAACAAACTCTTCTCTAATCACAAAGATAAAGCGATACAACCCTGCAACCATCTTCTCAGCTACTTTTCAAATTCTTCATGCAAATCGCAAGACATCAAAGGAATTCAAAACTCGGTGAGGATATTGCATGAAGATAAGTACCCGTGTCAAAGATGAGCTTTAATAAGAACGAAGTTAACCTCGCATATCAATATATTCTACTTTGCCTTTAACCACGTCGGTCGAAACTTTTCCATCGTTCTGAAAGGACTTGCGCCACCCTATTGGACTGTTTTCTTCACTATTTCAACAACTTTTAAAAGATCAAAGGAATGGGAGGCTCACTTCATACAAACACAGATACCTGAAGAATAACAGCGCTATTTTCAAGTAATCCACTTGTCATTGGTTCGATAAACCACTTTAGTGGTTTTAAATGTGGTGGGTCAAAGTATGAGCATTCAATACCTATTCCTTGCGCCCTCCCATACTGTACTTGACGCAAAGTTTGACAAAAGCTTCAAACGGCGAATGACTTCCATTATCATTTGTTGGATTAGTCTTTTGAATAAATTCAAAAGAGGTTTGTTTCACAATTGGCTCCTCTTTTGAGGTTTAAAAGAGTTTTATTATTTTCTTATATTATTTAAAACGCTTTTTGGCTTTGATTCCGATAAAGTTTGCTCTTCAGACAGAGAGCGCGATTTAGAAGTGCGCTCGAAAAATTATTCCGGTGAAAAAAAAACATATTCCGCTATGAATTTTAAGTATTATTTTAGCGCATCTTTCTTTTCTGACGCGAGGAAGTCAAAGAAATCTGTGGAGCGTATAAATTAGAAACAAACATTGTAAAAAAGTCGCTATTTTTTATTTAAAAAAAAAGTAACCCAATATTTTTTGTAACGCTTCCTTTTTTTCCCTTATAGTTGTTCTTTCATGCGAATTCAAGACGAAAAGCCTTCATAATTATCTCAAAATAAAATGAGCACATATGACCGTGAAAGTAAAAATGCCGAAAATACATTTCAATCTTGTGTTTTCAAATGAATAATAACTTTAACAAAGTTTATTCAAGAATGTTATAATATGCTAAGGTACCATATAAATATGAAATGCAATATTTTTTACTCCTGTTTTTACATTAAAGTATTTTACAACTATATTATTTTACTAGCCATTTCAATGTAAATATTCAGTAAAGAAATATTTTAAATTAACTTTTCATTTTTTAATGCAAATCTTTAACTAAGCGGTTTAAGATAAAGTTTAAAGCAAAATTTTTCTATTTTGAAACAAATTTTTCAACATATTCGAATAGTAAGACAAAGAACCCTCATTCAACTGATATTTGCTTTTGTTAAATGTCCTTATATTAAGTTATATACTTATCAAATTTAGTAATTCTTATCAAATTAGTCATGCGAGTTTTATAAAGCTCCTATTATATAGTGACATTTCAGAAGTTAGCTTTCTTTTTCACCTTAACACCATATTTTTTTAATTCATGTGTCTTGAAGGAAAAAATTATTTTGCATAATTAGAAATCTAAATTATTATTGGCTCTTTATATACTTATTTTAATGCGATAAATTTTTAAAGCGTTGCAAAATACATTGTACATATGAATAGTATATTGTATGCATAAACATTCCTAATAGACCCATATTTCTAAATGTCATTGCCTAAAGCACATGTAATAATATCATAAGAGTACTATTAAATAAAAAATGCAGTATTGGTTGTCCACTATTGCATTTTTCAAAACAAATACAAAATTTTATAGTTAAAATACAGTGATGCATTGACTATCGAAACAAATGAAAATGAAATATTTGCTGTGAGCGTTTATAAAATTAAGGGAAAATATAATTTATTCCGTTCAACATATTCTGCCAAAATTTGCTGAAATTAAATTTACAAGCAGATTTCTTATTTTTTATTTATTTTTGTTTCAACGTGTTGGTAAGATTTTGGGGTAAGATTCTGTGAATACTATTTTCAAGACATTTCAAATAAATAAGTTTTATAGTTATATGTGATAGTTAAATAAAATCAAATTTTGGAAAATTAGATAATTCAGTTTATATTTTCTGAATCATTAATTATTTAATTGTTAACTGATAACATCGATGAATGAAATTATATATAAAAAGAATTTAAAACTAATACATATTGAATCAAAAAGAATAATTTTTTAAAGCAGTAACAGCAGAGAAAATCATAAAATATTTATAATAAATAGTTGTTGAAAATCTATAGCGGTAAAATAAGCAAACTCCAAAAAAAAATACCCACCAATGTTTATCAAGTGTTTGTAATCGAGCAATCCTTTATTTTATATTTTTCCGCTAATAACACTAATTTACTGTCTATGCCATTCATTTGAAATCAATATTAAATAAAATTAATTGAATAACTGATAATAAAACTGTAATAATAAAATAATAATGCATTTTCAATGAGAACACAGAAATGCACAGTTTCAAATGGGTATCACCTAAGAGTGAATGAAAAATAAGTTTTAGAACTCTATTTTTGAACTTTACATTTGTTCAATAATTCATTTTACATTGCTCATTTATTCAAAAATAGAAAAACATAGGTACTATTTTTATCAAATTATACATCATATGTAATTGATTTAACATATTTTGGTAAATAAATAAATGATATTAAGTTTTCTTTGATTTATGTGTATACAGCAATCTTTCATCTTTAATAATTAAAAAAATTGAATTTATTTATTCAAAAACAATATAGGAAAATATAGAAACTATTTTTAATAATTTATACAATATACGCAATTGATTTAATATATTTTTATAAATGCATAAAAAATAATAAGTTTTCTTTGTCTGATTTATGTGCATATGTAATCTTTCTTCTCTAATAATTAAAAAATAGAATTTTTTTATTCAAAGATAATACAGACAATGTAGAAAACTAAAGGGACTATTTTTAATAAATTATGCTATATACGTAATTGGTTTAACGTATTTTTGAAAAAAAATACATAATGAAGAATAAGTTATCATCATCTGATTTATGAGCATTAGTAATATTTCTTCTTTAATAACTCAAAAATAGGATTTATTTATTCAAAGAATTTAAAATATTAGCTTTTGGCACTATGATAATGAAACGCAAGAACAAAGAAGTTTAAACAATGTTGAGGTATGTAATCAAATAAGTTCTAGAAAATAAAATATGCAATTATTTTTTTTTAAATTTAAATGACAAAAGCCATTAAATACAAGTTTTAAAATAAATAGACAAATAAAGTTATTTCTTGAACGTCACGCTTTAAAAGACATGATTTTCTCCTTAATATGACTGTACTTGACATTAGATATTTTGTTATGATGTCTTTGTATTTTTGCTTCTCATTTTATCCATCTCTCCGTGAAAGCAAACTTGAACGAAAACTGCTAGCGGTTAAATATTTGCAATTTAAATCACAACAAAAGACAAGAGTCTAAAAGACAACAGAGCGCTGACAGCCCAGTAAAATTCAGATTGACACCACAATAGTAATGTCAGTCAATATTAAACAATATATTGTTCGTTGGCAAAAATAGCATAAATATATAAAAATACGGCGGAAAAAGATAAAGAAAGGGAATCCGATGAAAGACGGGATTTTTTTTCAGCCTAGCGGCATCATTCTTTTCATCGATATGTTATTTACCGAAAATCATTGGTATTTTGCTTTAAAGTTCAAAGGATTTCTGCAGAATGCACCTAAATTTATTTCCTTCTTTTTTAACTTTAATGAAATTTTATATTAAGTTTAAATGTTTGGTCTCACAATGATAAAATATATCACAAATTTTCGTCACATGCAGTGCTCTGTTTCGTAAAAGTGGAAAAAAGTGTATGTGGGTGACGTTAATTCGCCTGAAATAAAACTAGATAAAGATTCAATAAAACATTACGGTTCATTACATTTAATCCTACTTTTTGAAAGTGAGGATTAGCTTTGCGTAACTGCTTTTTGAGAAATAATCTTTATCCCCGATGTCTTTGGCAGTATTATCCAGTGTAAGGAACCGAGAATGACAGATGTTACACACAACTCATTTAAAGTTTTATACCCTGTTTGACATTTATTCTCTACAAAATATTTATTTTGTAGCTTAAGGGAAATATATAATTTATAAGTTCAATATTTTTCTAAATGATTAATTAATAAATTCTGTTTTTCTCTGATTTCTTACAGTTTTATACATTTTTAAAAAAATCTGTCTATCTATATTAAGAAAACTTTAAATATGTCATTTGAATTGGTGCTTAAGTTATGGCATAAAAATAAAAAAAATGTGAAACACATTTTTTGGTTGATGTTTTTAATGTTTGATGCAATAAAGATTAAAATGAAAGCACAGTTTTCTATCAATAATATTAATGTCCAGGGAAATCTATGTCGTAGGGGGGAGTTAATAATATCCCAGCCTCTTTATTTTTTATCATTATCCAATGAATAAATCACGACTCTAGTTTTGACATCAAGCAATACTGGCGATCATTTAAATGTCATTAGTTTGATTAGAAGTAGTGAAAAAACCACTAGTATCCCTCAAATACGTATTATACACATCATAACCCAAATTTAATGTATGCAAGTTATGAAAACGCTTTTTATTATAAATTTTAATTTATACTTATTCAATAAACTTTTTAAATAAGTGAGTTTACTACCGTTTGATAAACAATTAGCAATCGATTATTGATATGAATTGTTTACAATTTTTTTTGCCAGAATGTGACGGTTTCTAAGTGTATTTTGTAGCTCCATCAATTACCTAAACGAAGAGTTCATTTATATGCAGTTGTGAAAACATTAACCTTTACTGATGTTTCCCCAAATCTTATGATTCCATAATTATTTTTTTTATGCATGAAATAAAATTTAGTTATTGGATCCTAGATTTTACATTTTTTACATTTGCATTTAAAATCATAATTGTATCATATGTGAATAGCTGGAAGTCCGAAATTTTTTTATTTTATTTTTATGAGGTTTCAATATATTCTCACTTCAGGAAACAGTTGAAAGTATTGCTAATAGTCGGTTTTCAGTGTTTAAAAAAATGTTTTATTGCATCTTTTTTTTCTTTATTAAATTATTATTTGCTCAATTCGAATTTAATAATTATCATGAGACTAATTATATTGAGAAAATATCCCTCTGCAAGGAAACAAAGATTAGTAAGAGAGATAATTCCACGATAGAGTGCAATACCAGAAGAAGAAACATCAATTCAGATTGATAATTTTAACATGATACTAAGTCATCTAAACTAATGTAACTTCTAATTATTAATTAATTATTAGTTATTAATTATTATTAATTAATTAATAATTACTTCTATTAAGTTATTTAAGTATTTTGAGGAAATGGAACACAACAATAATAGTTTACGTCAAAATTATTTAGCCAGAATATAATCAAATACAATTCACAGCTTAATACAGCACTTGAAAATTTGAATTAAGTGAATAATTTACGTATGTCCTCATAAGAAAATAATTCTGATATTTCTTTCAAGATCTGTAAATGAAAGTTACCTTGGAAATTATTTTTAATGATATTAACACGCAGTTTTCACTTTTTAAATACTGATTCAACATTCATCAATTTATCAATTGAAATATTTTCATATTCAATTTTTTAAGCAAACCTTTTATCTATTTTATTAAATGCTTTCTGTAAACATCACTAGAAATCTTAAAAGAATGAATCATAATAGAATTGGTGTACTTTGTGCATTTGTTTATATAAATATAGCCCCATTTTCTTCTGAAAATGTAACTGCATTATGTGAAAATTCTACCCTAATTAGAATTCGAACTTAAATCTATCTACGGAGACACTACATGGAACATTTAGTGTCTTCAAAAAACGCATTTCGCTTCTGAACCCACTGCGTTATAGCGCTTTGTGAAAAATTATGTTTCTTCAAATTCATCATTGCCATAACAAAACAGAAATATAACAGCATAATTTAAGAATGTAGAATCTATTCTTAAATAAAGGATATTTCTGAAATGTTATAAACTGTTTTCATATTTCACTGAATGAAGTATCTTTCAAGATTATATTTAAAGATATAAAATCTTGTTACGTATTAACATGGAATCGATATATATTCGGCTGTAAATGAAAGCATATAAATTTAATTTAACAATGAAAATAACATTAAATCTAAATGGGAAAAATAATGAATTCTTGAAAATTCCATAGAGATGTAAAATATGATTTTACATTACCAGGATTTATTTCTTAATAAACCATGCTTGAAGAATTTTCAACATATGGCATTATTCACAGACATTACTCTTTTATCTCGGTTCTATGTTTATATAAAATTCGATCAAAGACGCATGAGTTTATTATTAAATTATATCAGAAATAATATTTAATTTAAAGTGCACATTTGTATTCGTAGACTAAAATAAATAATATTTTTACGGATTCTTTAAATTAAGAAAACTGAAAGTGATATTTTTACATTTTCAACGCTCCACAAGTAGAATTAACGAGATATTTTAAAAGATAATTCGATACACGGATGAAATTTTTTACATGAACGATTTAAATGTTTAATGCATTATTGTTTCCTGGGGAGTTTCTGGTAAATATCCACCTAAAGAGCGATTATTAAAATTGCATAAACAACAAATAACTCAAAATGTATTCAATTTTCAAAAGATTACCATTGATACTGCTTATCTCTTTTGCAGATCTAATGATAAATAGAACCTATCAAAAAAGTAATTCATAGGAAATCTTAAAATTCAGATTTATAAATCAAATTTTATCATTAAATCAAATAAATTGAGATTCATTTTAGCAGCACTGAATATCAAATTAATATGATACATAATTTAAGGATTGAGGAATGGGCATAGAATAAAACAAACCAGTTAAATTCCTTAGGAATTTTGTTTAAAAACTTTAAAAAATATATTTATGAATACGTTTAGTTTTTTGAAATTGATATTTTGAGAAAAATAATCGGATTAGCGTTTTTCCATCAGTATAATAATTGATGAATAAAAAAGATTACATATCAAAAGCAATTTAATATTTGTTGGAAACTAAAGATCATTTCCCCTTTTTTGATAATTATAGTCGCAGGTAAATTCGCATACTGAAATCTTTCTGAAAGTAAATCATGGAATTATATTGACTGCATTAAATCAAATGATATCCCATATAAAATTATTTTGTCATTGAATTTAGACATTTTATAAAAGATCTTCGTTGCATTTAATAAAGTAATAAGATTCTTAAATTTTGGAGGAAACAAAATTTATTATGTTCAAAATTCATTTTATTTTTGCCTTTCTGCATTTCTTCAGATAGGTTTGCTGTTTTCCATTCCATGCATATCTCTGTATTATCTTAAAATTTTTCTATCGAATATTAACCATTAAATTTAACATGATAGGCCAACAATAACTTGCACATTTTTTATTAGAAAATTTGCATTCTGTGTTATCACATTTTCATACTTGACTTCATGACTTAATAAGCACGTTATTAACTATGACAGGTCATTTCACTAAGGGAAAAGTTTATCGTCTTATATGGTTATTGGGTCAGAAAACATAATTTATAAGCACATTATATAAGATGATAACTCAATCTCAAACCTGTAGTCTAAAAGTTTGTTAAATGATAATCTTTTGGACTTGATTTCGTCTGTCTTGTCGTTATCAAAGTCTGCAAACGCATGCCGGTTTGCACATGTTGCATTTGCATTTGATAAAAAAAAAGTTTGTTTCCTAAGTTTGTAGAAAATACTTTATTACTTTTAAAAAATTGTAAAAAATCTCTTAATAAAATCAATATATTTTTTATTAAAGCAGAAGAAATAAATATGGTACCTCGAAATTAGACCTGTTACAGCACGAATAGATGGAAATAAATGGAAGTATGTTTAGTGCTAAAGACAGAATCATCTCACCTGCAGTGAAAGCATTCATCTGTAATATCTGAGATACATGAAATGATATATTAACCTTTACTAAGAACTTTATTTGAATTTCATATGATTACTTTAAGATGTTGGTGTTTTTATCAAACATGCATGTTTTAGCGAAGCACTTTGATATAAAGAACACAATATATACTTATTCATTAAAAAACGCCAAGAAAGTATTATGAATGTTTTTGAAGAAATCAATTTTTATAGTTTAAATAATGCATTTGCTCATAAATATCTCTAAAGCACAAATAGTATAGAGTTGATTCGATTTGGTTTGAAGAACTTCATTAGATACCAATTGCATTTTCAACATTAATTCTTTCATTGTTAATTTAAAAATATTTATTTCAAGGCATCTATAAACAATTGAAGCATCTATAATTATAATCATAAAGTATTTGACACATTAAAAGATTTCAAATTTTAGCTAGCAATAACTTATTTTATAAAATCGACTGCATATGTAAACTGCGTGATATATGGGATAAGGTTAAGTTTAATCAGTTATTAATAATAATAACTATGGTTAATATTAATAATAATCGTTCATTATTCCTATTAACCAAAATTTTTTGTTTAAGCTTTAATACCTGTAAATGATTAATAAGTTCAGAAAAGAATGAAATGGGAAAGTCTAATATTAGCTCAAAGTAATTATCTGGTCGAGAAAAATGTTTGTTTTAATCAAAATAACTACGCATTTTTATTAATAATTTGCGTTGATTACATTTGGGAAATTAATAGAGATTTATATATTTTTTAAGAAAAACAAAATGTTGGTAAATTATAATTTGATAGCATCTGAAAAACAATAGAAAATTTTTTAATGAATATTTTAATGAAAATAACTTTTTATGTTGTATTTGACCGAGAAAATAATGCATCAGCAATTCATTCTTTACTGAGAATTTAATTTGTTTACTATCGAATATATGCATTCCTTTCCTATCCTTTATTACCATTTTCACAAAATTTGTTATTAGCAAATGTATTCAGAAACTAGATTTCAATCGACAAAACATTCCGACGGTTGTTACCTTAATTTGAATCAAGTCACAGAACTACCTGGATGTTTAAATAATATATTCGGACTCATTGATTGCGAGAGACTGTACACGCCGTGTTTTCAGACGCAGGTAACCAGCCTTGTCTCTAGGTGAAATTGTTCTTGACGGAGTAGAAAATTCGGACAAAGCGAACTAAATCAGAAGCTTAACTCTAATCAGTGGAACCAAACCATCTGCTGCTCATCGAACGATTTCGTATAGGTATTTTGTTGGTTCCTTTGCCGTATTGTTGGATTTCTACTGTACTTTTAAATGAGAACTGTTTCGTATATTTATTGCTACTTTCCACCTAGAGAGAAAACTTGGATGTTATTGAATTTCACATACCGAAGTTGCTGTTATCGATAAAGCTTATGGCGGTTAAAAGGGAACAACTTAAATTCACTAACAGAAAGTAAATGTCATTTCTGAGGTCAGAGAAGTGGATGAAAGAAAGGCAATTCTCTAGTATTTTAGGAATGCTAATGGTAATCTGGAGGAACGTTACACATTTAGCTTATATTACCGATTTCATAAGGTAAAATAAATATAAAAAAATGAATTACAAATAGCATGTGATTTAATATGAGGTTTTTACTTTCTGCGTGAACCTGAAACCATATAATTTCTTATAGAATGGATTTGTTTTACAACAAATGCATTTAAATGGTTGAATTATCATTTTTTTCTATTTGCACGTATCATAAAATAGTTAGGAAAATTGACAATTTATTTTAATGTTATAGCCATACCATCACTGAACTCAAATAATTTTAAAATGTAAATAAATGATTTTTTTCTTATTTTAATTTTTTTTTATTGCAAATTTAAGAAATCAAAAAATTATTTTGGAAAAGCAAACAAACATCAGTATATGCGTGTATCATATTTTCTTTTTTAATTCATTTCGTACGTAAGTTTCCTATAAATGAAATGTTATTTTTATCTCATTATAGTTAAAACAAGAACTGATAAATATAAACAAATCAAAAACTTTTCTTATTTATTTCGGCAACTGATTGGTGGTATTGAAATAATAATTTTTATTTCCTTATTCCTTGATGCTGAAAGGCACAATGATAGCTTTTATAATAACAAATGTATATTATTAAGATGTAAGCGAATATCCTCAGAATTGCGTGGTAGTTTGCGAAATTCGGCACGATAATGCTGTTTTACAATTGTTTATATGAAAACGAAGTAAATTTTTTCAACGTTCACGAGGGTAATTTATAATATTTCATTTGAGACTCCCAATGAAAAAAAATCATTTGAAATCTTTTATCTATTAGTCATGCACATGTTAAGAAATATTCATTTTTAATGAAGATGTAAGCTTAATGAGATCTGAACTATACGAATCATGTAAAAACACTCATGATTGATAGTTCTATTTAAATTATTGAAAGCAAAATGGCAATATGTATTATTCATAAAACATAATTTTTAGCATAAGTGAAATCAATGTCTTTTATAATTTGATGATGATTAAAAACTTAATTTTTTTATTGAAAAACTTAATTTTTTATTGAAAAGTATATTATGTTTATTAGATAGTTAAGGAAAATGGAAATTTTTCAGCAAACTTATAAAAGCATTAAAAGAATTCTTTTTTATACCAGTCCATAATTTTTGTTTCAAAACATAAGCCAAAAATTATGTTATATGAAAGTGTTTCATATTTTTAATTCTTATTTCTTGACATATTCAACATTTCAAATAATAATACCTTGCACAGAAATAGAATTTTAATGGTGAATTATATTTTCTCCTTAGAAAAAATATGGATACGTAATAATTCAATACTTTAAGGGATGAAACTGAGTTTAAATTTATCGATTGTAAAGAACTGATATCTTTCAACACAAACGCGATAAAGTCAAGTTAAAAAAGACATCGCCTCTATAATGACAAAATACTATGATAAAATGTTTGTTTTGAACTGAAAATATTACATTCAAGTATATAACATTTTTAATGTTAGGATGTAATGTAAGTCAATTGATAATCATCAATGTTTATAGAATCCTTTTATAGGTGAAAAAAACAAAATATTTTAATTTTTTTCTCTCAAGTTTTAAAAAATCGAATAAGTGACAAGCATAGATGTAACATTTTTTGCAATAAATAAGAGATTGGACTTCTTTCAGAACTGTCCCAACAAAATCCTTTATTTTAGAGTTTACTATGGACTTCTATTTTTCAACGTCAGTTTCCGACTTTCAGATAGTGGCAGTGCAAACAAGTGAGGTGCCTCTAATGGTAAAAGAAAACACCTTACAACATAGATTCAATTTCCGGCTCTGCGAACGTTATTATCGAGCGTGCGATACCGACGCGAATTTACCGCAGAAATATTCTTTTTTTTCTCAATCTCCATTTTTTTACAGCCACTGTTGTTATATTCATACTTTCTCTGGATTTCATCAGAATTTTTTCAATTAATTATTGGCATGTGCTGAAGATTGATGCGATGCATTTTGCTAGCATCAGAGCTCAGCCAAAATATTCAATTGCAAAGCAGTTAAGTATCTATTAAAGGCAGTGTTGATAATGGGAAAACACCGATAGGGTAATATTCTAACGCACAAGTTTTGCTAAACTGTGATGATATGATAGTAGAGCGTACAGAGATAGTACAGCTAATCTTTTTTACTTTTACCTTTTGGTATGCTATAAATGGATTTTTCATACATATCGAATGACATTTGAAAATGATACATTAATATGATTCAATTATGAAAAATGGTTTATAATATTGATAATGTCAGTTTTATGATTTGTTAATTATTAATTGTATCTCCATTGGATTAGACACTATCAAATAAATTAGTGATACATTTTAGCTACTTTTTTTAATGTTTACTGATGCATGCTCTTGTACAAAATATATGGATGAATTAGTCATTAAAATTTATAAATAAATTGGATTTCTTCAAGTAACATGAAACTACTTTTCATTTTTATCCGATGGAAATGAGATGAAATGTAGAATAACAGCTCATAATAATATTTATTTTTTACTTTTATTATGGAATTGTTATCATTTATTGATAATATGCAAGAAGAAACTCAATAATAAAATACATCAAAATACGCTTCAACGTATATGTCTTACGATATATATATTTAATTATGTGCACTATATGTCTTTATCGCTATGACATAGAGCTTTTATATTATTTTTACAAAATGTTTCCTTTTTTTCAATAATTATACAGATTTCCAGTTACTTTAAAGGCTAGAAGATATAAGATTAAATTTTTTGATTCTTATTGTTGCACAGATTTAAGAAAACAGTTTGATGACCTTTTTTTCAGTCAAAAAGTCAAATGAAATATCAAGTAGGAGAGTAACATTATCCTTCTCGGTTCATTAGATCGTTATTTATTTTACCAGAAATAAATGTCTAATAAATAAATAGAGCAGTTTATCTTTTTTAGTCATGTACTGAACAAACTCCTCATATTTTCCAAAGGATTAGTAGGGATTTTTATTTCCTATACTTGGAATAAAAAATAAAAGTCCGATAATGGTGTACAGTAGCTTTTTTTATGAATTATGATGATGGTTAAAAAATTTAAAAGTTGAATTTTAGGCCTCTTAAAATATTTTTAGTTTCACTCTGCACATTATGCTGATTTTGTATTAATTTCTATAAACGTAGGAAAGTGTTCATATTTAATTCCACTAGTATGATAATTAAACTAATTGATAAAAAATTGTTTTTCTCCTTATCATAATGTTTCAGAGCATCTCAGAACTAGAACAAATTTGTGTATAAATTATTTATGTAAATAAATAAACACAGTTCAACTGTTAATAAAGGATATATTTTGCTTTTGAAGCAAATAGAAAATATAACTTAACAATGTATAGTTTTTAAATAAGTATATTTTGTTGCTTTAATTGTACATCACATATAAATATTTAAGAAAAAAAATTTAGTTGAAAAAATCTGAATAAATTGCTATGATATTTTGAATTAAGAAAATTATATTCCATTTCTACATCAAAATTATAAATATTTTCTTTAATAGTTGCTTTAAAATTTAAAACGTTATTTCAAAAACTTTTGTTTCGTTTCAAATTTAAAATAATATTTCAGGATACAATTAAGAAGGCCATCAGAGCCTCATGAATATTATCCTTATAAGCTTTCAACTTTTTCTTCTCAGTTAATATTTTGTAAATTTTAATGGAAATGAAAATAGAAAAGATACTTTTAGACATGTCTTGAAAAATAAATTGAACATAATGAATCAAAAGTTAACATTGAAATCAAAGTCAGTTAACTAAATGATTTCTTTGCAGTTTTTTAAAAAGCAGATTTTATGTAGAAGAAAAAAAATTCACTTCAGATGTTTGGAAAATTCAAAGAAAACAAACAAAAATAATTGTTTTTAAATATCAACACATGATATAATACAGCAGTTGACTTTTAGATTTGAATAGTGAAGAAGCAGCATTTGGTTGCCTTAAGCTACGAATGATTGTAATGAAAATTTATTACAGGCGAAGAACCTTTAATGTCACTGCATGTCACTCAAAAGACTAATAAATTAGTACTTTATATACTTGTGATTAAAACACCTTAAATAATACAGTGTTAGTTTTAAATTAGTATGTATTAATTGTAATTTTTATATGAAAATATTTAAGTTACTTAGAAATGATAATTTTATTCCATTGATTAATATTTTCAAAAGTAGGAGATAGTAAAATATAGTTAATTTTTTGTTTCATTATATACTTCTGCATTTATATTTTCATTTCGCAAATTTAAAAATTTTGTTGACATTTGAGAAATTTTAAATTTTAAATGTCATCCTTTTCCAATTCGCGTAAAAACCTCTTAGTAAAGAATTTATTTTCAAAATAGAATAATATTCTAAGGATCATATAAAGAGGAATCACTTTGTTTTGTTTTTGAATGGAAGTGCATTTTATATCTTCAAAGCGTAAATATAGATCACTGAAAGTCATACTTCTTTTGTGGCTAATTTTTAAAATTTTTATTACGAAACGCCTAGAATATAAAAACACCATAATATGATGGTAAAAAATACAAATGAAAACTTAGAAGTATTATTACAAAATCTTTATCTTTTGTCATCGTTTATATTATTTTAGATCACTACAGGAAAACATAAATGCTTAAACTTATATTTAAAGAAAATGTACCTCAAAATCAAATTGAAAAAATATAAGAAACCAGTGTGGTGGATTATAATAAAAGTAGAATTATGCAATCATAATCTTATTTATTCTTTAAAAAATAATTTTTGCTATTAAGTTGCATACCGCGACTATAAAATGAAAAAAATATTATATTACTTTTTGAGTTACATTTTTAAAAGACTGATTAATAATCTTTTTCAAATACAATATTCATAATATTTTTAAAGTATCCACTCCATCTTAAGGGGATCTCCTAGCAATAAGCCCATGATAAGTCAATAATCATTATAAGTCCACTTATGGATCCCAATTATAAGCAACTTTTGCTTCCATATGAAGTTTCTTGGCGGCAATTATCGATTTTGAACTCCATATCCATCCACTAGAGAAGTGGACCCATTAATTTATTTTTGAAATTATAATTATCGAATGAGAAATCAAATTCCAGCAGACCCCCTTGGTGTTAGTTGTCGGGATAGGCGGCTCCTAGATATTGGAATAACGTCAAATCTTCCACTCATTTATTAAGCGCGGCGAGCCTGTATCTGTTCTTCTATCGACACATATAGAGTCCCCAATGGGAGTCACCCGCTTTAGTCCTAGTCCCTGAGCAGTCAATGCAAGTTGGCTATTTGCATAGAACATCGGGAGTCACGTAGGTATTAACAAGTCTGTGACTCCAATATCTCCCTAATAACGTCTATAGGTCGCGGAATCCCGTGAAACATTAAGCGCCTGCTTGCGATCAATAGAACGGGCAGATGTGGCCTATCCAGGTAAATCCTAATATCCGACCGGTCTCAACTGCGTCCGTCTGTCTTGCTGTTCTGTCAATGCTAATCACCCGGTCTCTTAGGTGATCATCTTTGTCTCCGGATACATATTTCCCGGGCCCAACAATAGGGAGCCTCTTGTCGTGGAATTATGCATGTGATCAGGGAGCCTAATTTCCACTGCCCCGCCGTACTTGTAGCAGCTGGAATTTTATAAACATTGGCCGCAGCGATTACTCCTTGAGCCATCTAGCCGGCGTTAATCAAAATTCGAGCACATGCCGGCACATTTGCATAGTTCTAGATTGCTTTAATATCGGCTCGTGGTAAAATTGAGATTTCAAGACGGGTATTTTCTTTATGTGTTAAAGGAACTGGAACTGGAATATTTTCTAGAGGGATTTCATATGCGTATGGAGAATTCGACTATTCTCTGTCGAGTTGTGGTTAAGTAGTGGCAGATGGGGGCTGAAAATAGTTAATATTCCCCTTGAAGTTGTCAGGAGTAGGGCTAAGTGTGAAAACATCTTGTGTTAGATCATTGCAATATTTATGGAGATTACATGAAGGGAATTCATAATTAAAAAATGGGTAAATTTTACAGAAAATGTAATCCAGTTCACAACTTTACTAGAATGACAGAAAGTATAAAAAGGAAAAAAGAAATTAACAAAATAAGACTTAACAATTAATCAATTAAAATCAATTTATAATAACAAAAAGACATGTGTTTCTTGCTTAAGCTTTATTATATAGTTAAATGTGTTTTATAAAGTTCTAAATCGTTTTGTATCGTTCTATAAAGTCACTGAATTCAATTAAATTTCATTAATCATATTTTTGAAGCTGAAACAATTAAGTTGAAAAGCATCACAAGTTTCTAAATTTTATTTTAAATATAAGCATTCAAAATTTAGTTTAAATTTTCCAAAAATAGGTTATATTTTTTGAAAATCATATAATATTTTAAAATCAATCGCTAAGGATTCTATTTTCAATGGATTCTTACATGCATTTTTTGTATTTTTTTGGCATTTTGCGGATTTTCCATTTCAAATATTGTTAATATGGTAGTTTTAGTCTTTTCATAATTTATAGTTGCAAAAGCTCTAAATACAATAATAGTTTTATATAGTTAAGTTACAAAACATACAAAATAATATGAAATAATATAATAACCGGAACATTCTTTTGTATTTCAATCATATAACATTCATATTCTTTATTCAACATAAATTATAAGAATTTATAAAAGGTAGTTAAGATAATTTCAATTTTTTAACAATCTTGTTGTAGAGTTTTTCATACTCAGTTTATCCTTCAGGAAATCATATCATTTAATTTAATGTGATAAAACTGAGAAAAAATCACTGCTGTGGAAACCATCTAAGTTGGACTTTGAATTGGATCATCCTGTTTTAGGTTTAAAATTTTGTCTTGTTAATTTATTTTTCAATTCATAACACACACATACTCTATATATATTCGAAACACTCCATCTTCAACTATTTAGTAATTTTACAGATTATTCACCAATAAAAAATTATCCATTTAAATAGTTTTTTAAGATGAAAATGCAAAGAATTTAAGAAATAATATCATTATTAAATTCCGCATTACAGAATTCATGGTAACAGTTCCTTAAAACAATGTAACATCATTTGAAAAGTAAATTTAATAAGCTATTCAATTTTTGCATTATGATATTATAAATAGTTATCAGTCATCAGTAAAATATTAAAATATTAAACATTTTTTTGAAAAATTTTACATTTTCACATAAAATAAGAATTTCTGCAAAAATAGACTTGTGATAGTGATGGATTGAGCGATACAAAATATAAAAATGAGTTTGCATTTCTTGATATTTATTTCTCAAAATTTTTTATTACAGCATTGAAAAATTGTTTCCAACATTCTTTTGGAAAAAAATCCCATTTTAGCTAATAAGTATGTATAGTTGCAATCGCTTCATTGCAAACGATTTTCTGAACATTCAACAAGAAGGATAAGAATTGTCATACACTATGTCCCTAGGATAACTAGGTCCCTGAAGGGTAACTGATTCGATTTTTCCCAAATTCAATTTTTGCCTAGAAACGTGTTGAGGCATCGTTGCATAGAATCATATCATGCAAGTATTTCCTTGATGATTGCAACGAATGTTACACAGCTTAGTAAGGTGGTCAGAATTGTTGATGTGGTTTAAAAACGTTCCTCTATTTGGTTCTTTATTGCTTATCTCAAAATTTTATTGTAAAGTACTTATAACATAAAAATGTATGTATGTATGTATTTTTATTCTATTTTATCATTGGTATCTTCAACCATTAAGTGCTTTTTACTAATTATTAAGAGCATTTATGGTTAATTGTGATGTAAATATTTGATTTTGTATCTATTGAACAGAAGTGAATCAAGCATGTTTCAAATATGCAAGGGAATTTATTTAAAATGTACCATCTCTTCTTGGAACCTTCTTTGAATGAATGAACGTGAGATTTAGGTAGGGAATATTTTCCAAAAGTGAACACTTAAAATAGACAACTTATGCTTTAAACATGAATTATGGAATCATTTTTTGAGAAATGGATATGTGGTTACAGTTAAAGAGCAGATTTATTATAAATATAATAAATTAAATAATTTAACATAAAAAATAATTTTCTTTGCATTGTTTTCAAACATTAGCCGAAACGTTTTCTTATATCATTCTAAAATAAACTCATTTCGCTGGAATTAGCAAAAATAAGCATGCTTAAATAGTTTGAGGAAAATGTCAAATTTCTGATGCTATAGTTAAATTAATATGATATGATATTACTAGCTTTCATCTGTATAATTTATTATTTTAAATATTGAATTTAAAATGAGATATACTGCTTTGTATCTTCAAAAACTATAAATAAACCTGAAATCTTCTAAGGCCTGTCAGTTACCTAACAATATAGTATTCATATATTAAGCCTCGTTTGCGTACATATATAAATAATTTACAAACAAAGTCTTCACATGTTGAAGGAAAAATAAATGACTGAAAACAATTTATCAATCACGTAAAATTTCAAATCTATGTATTTCTTTGTTTTCTAAAATAAATCATCGGTTTCGGTTAAACTAATCCAAGATATATTTATTTTATGCCATAATTTTTTCTATATAAAAAAATGCATGCATTGTCTCTTCCTTAATTATCTAACGATATATAATGGAAACTCGTAATTGCGTTTTTAATTAAAATCTATACATTTTTTCTGGCACAGAAACTGAAACACCGTAATTCCAATATTTAAACATCTGAAATATTGCAAGATAATTGCAATATTTATCGTTTGAAACGCCTTAAATCATTTCAAAACAGGTTTACGATGAAAGGGGAAAAAGCTTGTTTTTAAATTTTGCTTTCCTTCTTTTAACAGTAACTATACAGGAGAACAGAAGCACCTGTAAATATTTCCTGATGTGTTTTGGAAAGCTTTAAACGCCATGGAAAATTAACTTGTAGATTTAAAAATGGATGATTGCATAAAGATAGCTTTAAAATAATGTTTTAAGATTTATTTTATCAATACATCTTCTAAAACATGTAAAAAAAAATTGATAAATTAGCCACGATTTTATTTTGATTATTGTTATGTTTTCGAATAGAATAATAAGCACTTTTAGAATATTTAAACATGAAAGTTCACTTACCATAGAAGTATAATACAAAATACTAAAAAACGCCCGAAGAGTTGATGTCATATTGAAAGGGTTTGGATGCATAGTTAAGAAATATAAAAACAATATTATTAAAAAATGTATGGTTGACAGATATATCTTTTTTAATCTTTCGAATTCAACATGAGTATAAAAAAACATACAAATAAAAAGAAACCCCCAAAATAATTTTAAACAACAAAAAAGGAAGCAAAGTAAAAAAAGAAAAATAAATTCAAAATAAAGAAGAGCAAAAAAAAAAATCAAAACGTGCCAAATGAGAAAAGCCTGTATTTTTCTTTTCTATTTCCATTTGTTATTGATTTATGGTTAATATATACATTTATTAACAATATTATCATTATAATTTTTATTACGTTTATTTTCTTCACACAATCAGTTTGTTTCCCTCTATTTAATGACTTTCATAAAAAGAATATTTATAGCTTAGTTTTGGTATATTATATATATATGTGTGTGTGTGTGTGTGTGTGTTTACATACATACAAATAGACATTTTTCTGCTGTTGTTATAGTTACAAAGCATCAATTATTCTCGCATTCTCATTTCATTGTTGACGATATACATAGTTGGCACAATCCTACCTTTACATTTACTTTATACTATGGTTTAAAGAAAATTTGTAAAACAACATTTAAAGGATACTAATTTCTGAAAGACAAACGGGAGTGCCTCATGCATTACTTATTAACTATTTAATGGTTATGAAACAAAAAAAATTATACCAATTCCTTATCTTTAGATTTTGAATCAGGTTTTAATAGTTAACGCAAACCAGAATTCGATTGCAGTACATTTTCTCATTTTATATTTATTTTGAACTCTTTACAAAGTGTACAGAAAGTGCAGTCTCATTCTAGAGTGTTACACATGGCTATTTATTCATTAAGCTTATTATATTTCACTTAAGCTGAAAATATCCGAGCTCTAATAATACATTCTCTACTCATCTAAAAATGGAAAATACTTTGCTCATCTAAAAGTTCAAGTTTTAAAAGCTCACCCATTATTACAAATATGTTCACCATATGAAGATAAGGATTAACAATGCCGTTAATGTACGATAGCTCCTTTTCTAGCATTTGCTTAATTGCAACTTTTCTTACCTTTTTGGAGAATCCTTTGTGGGAATCGGATCTTTGATTGAGACTCCTTGGTCGATTAAAATATCTCTCAGAAAGCAAAAACGAAAGGTACCCTTCCTCCAGTCGGAAAATCTTCCTTCTTTTTTTTTTAGCATTTCTACCTCTTCCATCATTTTTCCGTTACGTTCTTTGCGTGTACGATACAATCAGGAGAAGGAAATAATGGAAAACATTAGTCAGGGTAAAAAAAAGTCGAATCTTTTAGATGTATTTTTTCCTTTTCTCAATTTTTTTTCACTATGTTACCTAATATAAGTTCATGCGCATTTTAAAAGGTGTAGCCCAAAACCGAATAATGAAATTTTCTATATATGGTAATTGTTTGACGTTCCCAGAGTCGGGAAAGGTTGCAAAAGTGGGGAGCAAGCAAAAGAAAAATATTAAAAAAAATGTAAAAATTGGAGGAAACTTCCCCTCTGCTAGTGAGGGGAGGTAATAGTTTGTATTTAAAGCGAAGTTAATCTCTACAAAGGGCGCACAAAAAAACCATTACGCAATAAAACAAAGGAAAACTTCTTATTGCGTCTATGAAGAAAACACACAACTGAAATTGCGCAGTGGTAAGCTGGAATAAAAAAGGGGGAAAGAGTAAAAAGGTAGGGGGTAAGATGATTTTTCTTTCTTTATTGAAGACGTTTCTTCTTTACCTTTCATGCTCTAAAATGCTCAACTTATGCTGGAGAAATCGTTCGTTTGCGTGACGAATTTGTATGAGAAGATTTCTATTAATTTTATAAAATGCCCATGAAAACATAGCAAGCAAAGCATTTTTAAAACAGTGCGGATAATATTCAATAGAAAAGGAAAAAACTGAAAGAGTTGAAAGATCTGTAAACAGATACTTAAACTATGTTTTTTTTTTTCAAACATCTTAATTACCTACATAAAGATTTAGTTGTTTGAACCAGAGCAATTAAGTCTGAAGCAGAAAACAATATATAAATCTGTACAATATTGAATAACTCCGTTGAAAGGGAAAGCCAACTATTTAAATCAACAGTTTTCTTTCAGAGTCATGTCTAATTGATATCATTTAGCCTTCTTGATTTTTTTTTGTTAAAAATGAACGAGAGGATAATAATCATAATGTCGTGTAATTGTTAAAATGAATTGCGCAACTGTTTAAAAAGAATCGATAAAATATCAGAAATTTACGATGCGAAACCTTGTTAAAATTCATGAAAGAAACCCATTTCATTACAAAATTGCTCGTATATAAAATAAAATTTAATCAAATGAAAACACAAACTCCAAACTGCATAGTTTACGAAATTCTTTGTACAAGAATATTGCATTAGAAAAACGTTATAATTGTTATAACACTAATTCAATATAGTTATTTTTATATATTCTATTTAACGTTGAAATTCAGTTTTAAGAAACTATTTGCATTGGTGATTAAATAATAATTTGATTCCCATAAAAATTATAATATTTTAAATTTTGATCGGAAATAATCCGATTGTAATTACATATAAAATAAGAAATATATTGTAATATGAGTTGATAAATACTGCATTAAAAAGATTTTATTTTCGGAAACTTTGCTGAAATACTCCTTTGTGCTCTATAAGCTTCATACTCATCTAATAACTTATTCTATGAGTATATATATAAATGAATTTTCGACGCTTTTCTTGATTATTTCATTTCTCACTAGTACTTTTTATAAACTGTATGTTAAAATATAGATCATTTTAAAGATAATCATAGCTTTCAAATTTCTGAAAAATTTAACACCTTGTATTTTTCAAAATCTGTTCAAATCCTGAGTTCTCCGTCTAGACGGATTTCATTAATTCAAATTTGTTTAAAATAGTTAAAAAAAGCAAACAAAATATGAAAAGATATGTGCGTGCTTTGAACTTTTCTTTTATATATTCATTGAAGATGTTACTGTAGTTATTTTGATCTGCATTAAATGGCTATCAAATTATATTGAAAAGTAATGAAAATACAATTTTTCAGTTTAAGAATAAATTTTAATTTTCTACTTGAGGAAAGGAAGAGAATACCTTTAATTAATGGATTTATGAATTTAAAAAACAAGTTTATGAATTTTATCTGTACAATGTAGCAAGCATCTTTGATTTTTATCGATTACACCATTTTTCACTATAATTTCCATCCTTAAAAGGTTCCAGTGTAAGGGATATAAATTCATATCTCGATATATTTTTTTTATAAATGAGAGCATTTTCATATTAAAAAATTGTTCTTTAAAAATTATAATAATATAATTAGCTAAAATGAAAATGTGATAATAATAGTCATAATTATATAATAACAATACAACTACTTATAAAGAGAATGTTAATTATTCTGTAGAATGTAGAAAAAAAGTATTCTGTAAGAAAAATCCAAACTGTGATCCTTAAAAAACAGTCAACTAATCTAGTTATTATGCGTATCTCTTACTTACTTAAATTAATGAAAGTTTAAGCATTTTGAAACAGTAAGTAACTGAATATAAATTCGATATAAACAATGAATTTCTTATGAAATCTGTTGTTATTTCATAAAGTTCCACATCAATAAATACCATACTCTCAGCAATTGTGAGTTTATAAATCACGTCACATATCATCAGATCAGAAATTTAACTAGTAAATAAAACGGCTGCTGTAGTCTAAATTTTAATATTTTACCACATGAGTTCCTTAAATTTAAAGTAATTGAAACAATATTTAGAATGTGAATATTCTTCCCGGAAGTAGCAAAACTTTACACATTTTCGTCATTGTTGAAATGCTGATTTTTTAATTTTTACTACTTTTCCGAACTAAATTCTGAATTGTGAAAGGTTAGGCTGAATATGAGTTACATTATTTTTTTTATAATTAATATAAATATATTCATTTTTTTAAAAATAATTTTGCCTTAGATTAAATGCATTATTTACATAATAAAAGGAAAAATTACAGTTCTAATTTTATTTTCTAGTCCTATAAACTGAATGTATCATACATTTAAAAGTTAAGTTTTGAACTGAGATCATGCTATTTTTTCTTTAGCTATAAATTTTCACGTGCTTCTTTTTTAAAATATTTGAATGAATAATTATGTTTAAAAATATTTTCATTAATTAAAAATTTCATAATTAGAAACTAACTGAAATGTACTTATTTCTTTAATTAAAAAACAGTCATTATACCAATGGTGTAATTGTTAATAATCAATAAAATAGATAATTAAAATCATCATTCCATGTTCAAAATTCCTTAAATATATCTCAACTCACAATTCTCCTCTCATGCATAAATTATAAAGTGTTTCAGTGCTCGTTTAACGCCACCTAATCACATAAGAGTTACCTACCTGCCTTATTTCTAAACAGATAATGATAACAATCGTTCTCATTATCCCAATCAAAATAAAAATTAACTGCATAAGCAAAAAACTACCTAGGACTTTAAATCTAAATCTACAACTACTTAGCTGCACAATTAACGTTTCCGCGTACCTTAAACGAAGCAATCAGTTTCGAGTTTTACACGTAGTTGATGTTCATTTGCTCGAAATTGACTTCGGTGAGCTCTGAAATGGGGAGTTCTGTACAAGAGCTTCGAGTCTCCCGTTTGTCAAAATGTTTGTTTGGGCAGTGAGCCCAGGGAGGCTAATTTCAAGAGCTGACTGTAGGGAAAAATTTCCGTCACTTCGTTTTTTAAGCTTGGATGACCAGGATACTGTAACCTCATTTACAAATTGAGCACAGGATGTAATTGAAGCGGAAGAGGGTATGTAATCAAATTGCAGAATGAAGAGTCTTTTGGTGATTAGCAGTTTTTGAATGGAGCTCTGAAGTGCGTAGCAGTTACTGTTGTCTGTGTAAGACAGGTTTAATTGCACTTTCAAAATATTCTTTCGATGGAAGGGAATTTATTTTGCAAGAAAGAAAATCTATTTTTTGTTGGTCCATAGTTACGAGCATAATGGCTTAAATTCAGATTTAAAAACTTACAGTCAGAGTAAGTTATTATTTTGTAGAAAGATTTGTACATTATCATTTAATTTTCCGAGGTATTGTTCTGTTTTCCAGAATCATCAGTCGAAACATTTTTAATAAAAGAGGAGCATTACATTATTTTGAAAATGTATATTTCAAAATTTAAAATTTGAAATAAAGTCTTAAGGGACACTTCATAATTTTTCCTTTGTTTCAAGAGTACTTATATCAAAAAATTTGTGAACCATTTAATGCTGTATCTCGAGTATATCATTAGAAATTTTTCAGCTCTGAAAATTGTTACTTAAATTTATTCTGAAATGTAGTTTAAAATTTATTTACTATTGGGTTGTTCGGAAAGTCATTTCGTTTTTTTTTTTTTTTTTTTTTTTTTTTTTTTTTTT